>QVIE01000625.1:0-11837 GCA_013387415.1 Panellus pusillus | reverse complement strand
TCACTGCTCTCGGAAACTTCGATCCCGACCGCGGCGGCTTGTTGATCCTCTGGCACCTCAAGCTTATCATCCGATTCCCCCCTGGGTCAACCGTCCTGATCCCCTCCCTCTGCAAGCACTCCAACACCCCCATTCAACGGCACGAGACCCGCAGCTCCTTCGCTCAGTACACCGCCGGCGGCCTGTTCCACTGGCTGTGGAACGGTTGCAAAACCACCAGTGCAGTACCAGAATGCAATCTGGGCACCCAAACTAAGCAGGCCTATTGCATTATGGGCACACCTCAGCTGGCCAGCAGGGTGTGCCCACAATGCATTTGCACCTCTCCACCTGCCTAATCCGGCATTCCACCGTAAAATATGTATTTTACCCTGCCCACGGCAGTTCCCACGGCAGTCTCAGGGCTCATTATATATCGTTCGGTAGTACATATACATGGGATCAATCCGAGGAGAAGCCGTTGCTGTGCCGCCCGTTTCGCGTATTTGTGCGCCGCCCGTTTCGCGCATTTGTGCTTGTTTTAAGGGGCGTTCATCGCCATGCCAGCGCCCGAAAAGGAAAGGCTACGTCTCCGGCTCCTCATCGTCCCCGCCCTCCAGCAATGCTTCCTCCTCCTCCGGATCCAGCTCGTCCCGAAGATCCACCTCCAGTGCCACTGCACCCGCGCTCTCAACCCTACGTTCCCCGCCAGAAAGTCCTGCCCCTTCGCTAGGATTCCCGCCCAATCGCGTTCCAGCATCCGGCACGTATTCCGCTCGGCTGCGGCGTGCTCTGCTGCATACGCTCGGCGGCCCTCAGCGAGCTCCGGCGTCGCGTCTGCCCACTCTTCCTTCGCCAGCACGTCCCATATTGCGGCCTCGGTGTAGCCGAATGCGACAGTGCGCCGCATTTCCTCTTGCAGAAGCCGGACCTCCTCCGAATACCGGCGCGCACGCGAGTAGGCTTTACCCACCGCTCGAGCCGCAGTGCTGATGGAGTAGTCAGTATGAGTACATGCCGTCAATATACTCCATACCATCGTGGAATTGCGGATCGTCTTCGCCCTCCGTTGCCCGCGTGCCGCTCGGACCGACTGAATACCAAATCCACGATAGGGTGTGAGAGCCCTCCCCACGGGCCAGCGCTGCTGCTCGTTCGATGCCTCCCTCGATGATTGCACCCCCCAGCTCGGCCCAATGCTCGTTCTGAGCCCTTTCCTCCACTGTCAGAGCGCGCTCATTCAGCACACGGACATCGTCATCGTGGAGGACACGCAGCTTGTCCTCCCACTCGCCGTGCCCGCGCAAAACCAGCAACGCGCCGCCGCGCATAGCGATAACGCAGCTTCGCAGAGTGGATCTTGATGTTGATCTGGCGAAGTATCCCTTGACCCTTCGTCATCATGCCCTGACCCGTCCAGTTTCGCAGTTTGTAGCGATTCGTCATGGTTCTCGTTCGCAACCCGTGCCGAACGGCGTTCAGCGCTTCCTCCGCCTCCCCAGTCCTCAGCCGCGTCTCGATCTCCGGCAGCCCGATCGCGCAGGCTTTGCCTCTGCTGCCGCGCGCTCGATATCTCCGACGGCATAAACAGCCGCGTCGCCTCTGGCAGCTGTTCCCCATTTCCATCCAGCACCTGCCGCTGGCTGTCTGAGATCACCGACCGCAGCGCCGGCATGTAAATACGCTGGATCTCCCGGAATTTGTGGATCCGCTTGAGTAGGGCCGTGCGCCGCTTCATGAACGCGAGCTTCTGGGCTGCCGTCGGATCTTTCAATGCGCGGACATCAATCTCTAGCTTCCGTCTGTCACTCGTGTCAACGCCGCTACTCAGCCTTTGAATTTGAAAACACGTACTGGACCTCTTCCAGTTCCAAGCCCATCGATATAAACGCCCCCGGCGTGTGCTCCTGCTCGATTTCTACCCCGTCGTCCGTGCAGATGTATTCTTCCCTCGCAATCTCTAGCTGAATCTCACGAAGCGTGGTCACTGCACGGCTTGTCAATTAGTCGCTAGGAAACCGCGTATGAAACCCGATAGAACGCACCCTCTTCAGCAACCTCGAAAGGGCATTCTGATTTGTCTGACGGATCCGTGTGCTGTGTTTCCTCCCATGCGTCGACCATTGCCTTCCATCGTTTGACCTCTTCTGGATGCAGCGCCACCAACCCGGCGTTGAAGGTGTCGAACGCCGCGCGGTGCTTCGCTCCTTCCTTAATGCTGACGGCCATACGTTTCGGTAGTACACGGTCTGCCCATGTGCCGATTTTAGTAATAAAATGTCTCCTTTTGGAAATACACTCACAGCGTTGATGAGTCTGCGCGAAACCTATAGAAGAAACTATTCACAATGATTCCGTTCAGAAAGTCGATCGGAACAGTATAAACTGTACTGATTTAACTCTCCACACGAGCTCGTAGCGAGTGATTCCCTCAGTAGACGCCGCCGAGTATAAGTCCCTAGTACAGGGCCTCGAAGAGGTTGTAGGGAAGGCTATTATCTCAGAAGAGCGTTCAAAAGAGTAGTGTTGCGAATAATACCCTTGGAATGACCAAGTAATACGATTCTAAGCTTTTGTATTCGATTTAGAGCTTCTCAGCTGTATTCCACACAAATGTACGATAGATAGACCGGAGCAAACGGCTCAACAGCAATTTATAAGACTGATAGTCTTGGGAATGCGACCCAAATCAAGCTTCCGATCCAAAACACGCTCGGAATGGTATAACAACGTCTAAATTCGACGCGACCGATACAACACGGATTTGTACGCTTTGTTCCCGAGTGCCGTTCGATAGGAATCCCTAAGATTCGTTTATTCCAAGCTCAATCTCACAATTTCCAACAATAGCAAGTAAAAGTTTTGATATTCACTATTCAACTGATAGTAGAACGTCGAAACCCAAAAATACTCTTATTCCGAATCGTAGCGTTTTATGGCTACTAGCTCACGGAATGGCTCAGTTCTCTCCCAGAAGGATCGATCTGCACCCAAGTATTCGCTACCCAAGTATTCTCTGTCGATTTCGAGATATTCTACACTACTTATACATGTTCGGAATAATATTTAGCAACATAGGAGCAATAGCTATTATTAAAAGTCCGCCAAGCCGCTCTGGAATTTGTATGTAGTCGTTCCGATTGGTTGTTGAGGCGGTCACGCCATTATTATGTGCTTGAGGTGAAATTCCAACGCCCGGTCAACGAAACTCCGACACTAGGGTGTCTTGGCTTGTTGAACCCTCCGATGGAATGTCGATTTCCTTGGTTTGTAGGCCTCTCCCGTAAGCTAAAAGGCTAGTACTGTGTTGTACGAGTCCGTAGCAACAGGGAGATACCCATATTGTGTAGGTTCCGAGGTTGAACCACGAAGATATGCTCCGGAAGGTCGGCCGTGATTAGACTCCCAGACTCGAGTCTAGTGATCTGATCATGATTCCCTTCGGAATAGACATCGGAACACAGCGGAAGCCATGCCGATCGTATTCGTTGTGTTTCTAATAACGTAGGTGCCCAGGTAGAATGCATGTCTGGTTGGAACCAGCCTGTAGAGTGTCCTTCCAAGGATCCGACTCTTGGAAGCTGTAATTCCCATGGGTATAATAGACTAGCACATCTCCTACATGTTTCGGAGCGAGGCAGGCAACCATATCCGGGGCTTATTCCTTCAACAGTCCGTTACTCAGCGCATCACGGTCCAACTAGCTGCCTCTGGCTCAGCACTAGTCCTTATTCCGAGTATGATTCGCATGGGAATGGGTTCGGGAATCGCGAAAAATAGCGTTTTCTCCCTATGGTCATTTTCCTAGCTTATCAGCGTCGCCAAAAGTCGGTCATAGTGTTGGATCCGTAGAAGAATCTCGATGTTCCTCGAGCGTTGCGTGCCGCGAACCGGTCCCATCAATCTCGTCGAAGCTGCGGCGCCGTTTGAAAACGCCCAATTCTGCTCGACGGTCTCCCCGTGCGTCATTCCGGCACCAAACATCCAGTGGAATGAAAACCGCCCGTGGCAGCGTACCCTGTGCGGCGTGAGGTGAAAGTTGGGCACCTTCCACCAGACGTTCTCGCGGGCGATCTTCGGCTGAAGCACCTCCGGCATTTTTGCCATCCGCTCCCAGAACCGTACCCCGTACTGACAGGCAATATCGTAAGACACGATCAGACACAATGATGGCGAAGTTCATGATCGCTGCAGCCAGCAGGAAATCCATGTTGCAGTATCTAGCTACAATTAGACTCTCTTCACCATCCAGGATAGCGGACTCACCGTTCTCCGACCTGTAAGTCTCCCATACCGTTTGGTCGCCACATATTGTGCCGGGAGCACGTAACGCCCCCGATTCCCGTCGTCCTCAAGCCTTTCACACGCCGGGTGTTCGCCATAAACATGGCCTGGAACCCCGAGCAGTTAGAGATCTCTTGCTCGTTCACATGTTTTCAATCTGCGCCTTGTAGCCGTCGTCCCCTCTCGTTTACAGAAGTAACCCGCTCCATCGCCCAAGATCGGGTCCGCGGCCTCCGATGAGACGTTCCGGTTTGACAGACGGAAGTTCGCATCCTGCGCCAGGAAGAGAAAATATATATATCTGTTACAGCGTCAGTTCTGTCCGTTCATCACTTTCCCGGCAGATGAGTGCACGCACCGATAGACGGGATCAATCTTATCCCAGTCGGCGGGCAAATTCCACCCCGGCTGTGGACACGCCCGGCACTTGGGTGCCAGCTCCCCTTGCTCCGTTGCCTGTACTCCCCCTCGACGATGTCCTCGCTTGCCTCTTTTCATTCTCTTCACCTCCCTCCACTGCCGCATAATATACATGAACGGTTTCCGGCGGTTTCTTGATCTCCGGTGAGTAAATCCCGACCAACTGCCGAACCCACGCCACAAACTTACCGGCACTTTATCCAGCCCGTCGTTTATTCGTGCATCGTTCCAGAGCTCGCAGAAAATCGTAGGCCGAGACTTTGCCCAAACAGTTGAGGACCTGGAACAACGTAGGATGCCAAACGTCGCGCAGGTATTGGGGGCGAGAACCGTCGCCGGCCACCAGCACGCTCGGAGGAGTTGCTGCCGACGTGGCAACGGTCGAAGCTCCCCCGTTTCCTTCTCTGGTGTAGTATGGCACCCGCAGAAGTCGACCGCAATCTCATGGACGCCGGACACGTCGTACAGAACGAAATCGACCGCCGCCGCACTCCGATATAGACATTTCGTGCCCGGTGGGTGTCCCAGCTGCACGCGCAGGCCCAGGTCACGTAGCCAAGTCCGCTTTTTCACAAAGTGCGTCCCTCCCATTTCTAAATGTCCATTAGCAACGATACATCGCTACCCAACGCGAAATCCTTACCTCCACAAAATGCGTTGGGTGCGCAGCATGCGCGCGCACTATACAATCCCCGCAATGCATCATCTCCCCGAAGCAGGCGCCGTCGACGCAGCGAAAGAGCGCTGACTCCGTGCAGGAGCGAGTGGCGCATCTGGAGTACACCTTCGGAGCCCGCGGCCCTCTCGGCGCAACTGCTCTTCCAAGTATTCGTCGCTGTACGGATACCACGTCTTCAGCGGACGATCCTGTTAAACCCGTAAGTCAGATGTCCAATGAAATGCAGGCATGCGCACCGAGTTAGCGTTGCGCGTGAATTGCGGCACGACAACCTCAATTCCATCGTCTGGTAAGTCCTCGTTGTCCAGCTGCGAGGAGAGCGAATCGTCGCCAAGAGAATATGTGAAGAGCGGGTCTTCCCGTGCTCGCTGAGTGTTAAGGTCCTCCTCTCCTGGCCAGGCCTGAGTAGCTCCGTGAGCCCTCCCCTCGCTCAAGACCCCTCGTGTTGTCCGGTGGCGGCTTGCGCCGCGTACGCTTTGTGAACCGAAACTGACGTGAGATATCGTCCCCCCGCCACCTACAACCATAGGCGGCGGACCCTTTGCCCTCCGTTTGTAGAAGGACGACATCGGGGTGGTCGGTGTTTGCGATACGACGAGGTGTGAAAGGGTGCAAGCAACGGGCGGCGGAGACGGCATTCCAAATCGGGGCCTCGGTCTTCCTAATTCGGTCTGATGCGAGCGAGTCAGACATTTTTGCGCGTAGGTAAGTAGTACAGTACAACAGAGCAGTATGTACAGACGCCAGAATATGATATTGACCGTTCTCGCGACGCGACACCCTACTCGACCACGACCAGCTCCGCCCGCGGGAAGATCAAGCCCTCCCAACTCATAAAAACACGGCTGTCGTCGATCCACCCCGGGTAGTCGTGTTCGATGCTCTCCTCTTCCCCGTAGTGGCGGAAGGGGGGGAGAGCATCACCTTCCCGCACTGCGGACATCCCCAGCTTGTTTCCAGCGCCAATCGAACGCACACGAAGCAATGGCTATGTCCGCAGCGGTATCTGCCATTGAGAAACGCGCTGAGAAACCGCTAGAAAAATAAAAGGAAAAAGTGGGCTACGTACGACACGGGGTGGGACTTGAGCCGGTCGCAGATACCGCAAACGTGGTGGCTGTTCGGGTCCGCGCAAGGAGGAGGGCGTGTGTCCGTAACATAAAGTTCCGCGGCTGTCAAGGGCGTTGCCCGCGGCAAGCGATAGCCCTCGTAGGCCACGGACGGATGTGACGCTGGAGGAACCCGGCGAGCCGTGCCCGGCACAGAGTGACGACGGCCACGCAGACTTCCGGTACCCTCGCGCGCGCGACGAATCGACTTTTTGCGCTCGATGCGTCCAGCGGCCGGAGGAGCAGAGACCGCGTTCTCTTTGGCGCTTCGGCGCAAGGATGGGGGGATAACGATTGCTGAAGGCGGGCCACGATTGATTCTCTTGCCTGTGACGGTTCAGTGGTTCGTTCTGAACAAAAGACAGAGCTCTTACCTGGGCCCGCCGCCTCTTCTATGTCCGCGTCGGACGACATTTGCTGGGTCGGGTGGGAGCGGAGAATGTTGCGTTTGCCAAGCACGCCTGTGGCCAAGCACGCCTGGACCTCTTCTATGTCCGCGTCCGAGCTCATTTGCTGGGTCGGCGGGATGCGGAGAATGTCGGGGTTGTCAAGCACGCCTATTGCCAAGCACGCCTTGTGCGGCGTCCCAGAAAAGGTAATGCTGTGATCACTCGTGACTCGGGCGAAAGCGGCAAAGATCGTGGATGCATCCCAAAACAGGTAATGCTGTGCTGCTAATTGCATGCATGTTCGACTTCGCTTAGACCCTCGCCCCAGGTTCTCTGGCTCTCTAGCTCTCACCACACGACCACCAGCGTACGCTTGTCGCTTCGCGTCGGAATTGCACGTATCTCACCCCCCCATTCTGGACTTTTGCCTGTAGGGCGGTGGCACTTTCCCACTGCCCTGTCGGACCGACTCCTCTGGGATTATTGGCGCCGCTCGTGCCTTCCCTCTGGCAAGACCCCCCTAGAAAGGAGGAGGCGTGTGTACCTCCTCTTTGGCGGCCATTTGCGATGTGCGCAGCCGACGACTTGAGCTCCTGTTCATCGCACAGCGGATTTGCACACGGACAGTGCCGCGCCTGCACAAATGGGCTCACTCTTGCCCGGGAGGCAGCCGGCGACCTAGGGTTTTGGAATCGGGTGAGTGAGACCTTGTACTATGATTCTTCGCCTCACATCATGGGCCCCTGCGCCAGGCACGTTCGCTTCTGAGACGTCAGCGTGAACACCGCCCCCGGCGGTCTTGGGCATGGTATGTGCTGACCGTCCCAACCAGTCGACTAAAACATGTTCGGCGAGGTCGGCGCATACTTCCTCTTTCTCAAATAGGTGCTCGGCCCGTGTCCGTCACTCAAATCGTGGCCCCAGCGGCTCTTTTGACTCGCGTGGTGCACTCACCGGTTAGATCCTGGACACCATTTCGCACTCCTGCAGTTGTGCGGGACTGGTAAACGAATTGTGAGTTATGGCAGTTGTTTAACTACTATAGACCTTTGTTCTGATGCGATTTGCTGGGTACCCCTCCACGGTATGGTACAGGTCTACTCGATCCCTTTATGGATCCTACCCTTCACTCGATGTTCGACATGCAATAAAACTTCGTCAAAACATCTTTAGTTTTTTATTGCTAATACACTTTCTGGATAGCATATAGAGCTCATTCCGAATGTTCAGCGGCCTTCAAAAGGTGTCGACGGAGCATGAATCTCAAAATTCGGGATGGCGAGCCTGTTACATAATCCGAGTACGAGACGAGATTGGTCGGACTGTTCCCAATTTGGAAAGTCTCTCTTCATGACTCCGCCCACTCGCCTATTCCAGACGCAAAAGGAATATTTCCGCCATCTGGATACACTCGCACGCTCCCGCAAATATCGTGCGACGTACGGGTTCCTTTTTCCCTCCTTGCGCCGAGCTAACTGCTCAAGGACAGGCATCGAGAGCGCTGTCGTGTGAAAGGGCGAGAACGAATGGCGCGCCTACGTGCAGCGCCGACGGAAGAGCAGCGGGCGAAACACCGAGAAGCCCAGAGACGGTATCGGGAACGGTGACTACCCAATCCATCTGACTTCTTCGGGTGATCGTCTGACCAGTGAAAAAGTCACCGTGAGGAGATTGCGCATCGCGCGCGTCGAGCCAATGCCCGGAAGAATGCGGCCGCCGGGAAGGACACAAAGCTGCGCCCCAAGGCACGGCAGTACTGGCAGCTCATATGGTCAGGATAATAGGTTATTCATTGGGGTTCCCCAGCAGCCATAATGTGTTATTTCCTGGCCTTCTCCAGCACAGCCACACATAACAGGTTTTGGTTTTCTGGTGCCCTCGGCGGGTATTGGCCTGCCGTCGGAGCTTGAAATTTGGCTCCGGGCGGGCCATCAATCCATTGTTTGAATGTAATAAAGTACAGGAATGATGGTAATATAAATGGTAATGTAAATGGGGCGTCTATTTGTATCAAAAATCCACGTGATTTGGATACGAAAGGGTCTATAAAAGCAGGTAAAAAAGGGCGGGGCAGGCGGGGCAGGTGGGGGGGGGGCGGGGGCAAAAAACCGGGCAGGTGCGCAGGCGGGGGCCAAATGAAACCGGGGCGAAAGCGGCGCGTGCGCGTGCGGGAGGGGGGGCAAATAGAACCGGGGCGAATAAAAACAGGGCGGGCGTGCGGGCCGGGTGGATAAAACCTGGGGCGGGCGCGCGGGCGGGGGCGAATAAAACCGGGGCAGGCGCGCGAGCGGGGGGCGAATAAAACCGGTATAAAACCAGGGCGGGCGCATGGGCGGGGGGCGCATAAAACCGGGGGGGCGGGCGAGCGGGGGCCAAATGAAACCGGGGCGGGCGCGAATGAAACCGGGGCGTGCGTGCAGGTGGGGCGCGAATGACACCGGGGCGGGCGCACGGGCGGGGGACGAATAAAACCGGGGCGGGCGCGCGAGCGGGGGGCAAATGAAACCGGGGTGGTGCATAGAAACGGGGAGGATGGGCCATACGAAAACGGGCGGACAGGGCGTATGAAAACGGGCGGGTTGAGCGGACGAAAACGTGCGGGCGGGGCATATAGAAACGGCCCGACGAGGTGTATAGAAACGGACGGACGGGGCATATGGAAACGGGCGGGCGGGGCATATGGAAACGGGCGAGCAGGGACGGGCAGGCAGGGCGTATGGAAACGGCAGGCAGGGCGTATGGAAAACGGGCGGGTGGGGACGGACAGACAGGGTAGGAAAACGGGCGGGCGGGGACGGACAGACGGGGTATGGAAACGGGCGGGGACGGACAGGCAGGGCATATGGAAACGGCGGGCGGGGACGGACAGGCAGGGCATATGGAAACGGGCCGCGGGGATGGCCGGCAGGCACATGGAACGGGCCGACGGGGTGTATGGAGACGGTTGGGTGGGGACGGACAGGCGGGGCGTATGGAAACGGACAGACGGAGCAGATAATACGAAGGGTGGGTATGATCAAAAGCGGCGGGGTGTGTATGATGCGGCAGGTGGGGTGATTAAAAGCAGCGAAGCGTATAGTAGGGCAGGTGAGGATAACCAAAAGCGGCAGGGTGGGGTGTATGATATGGTAGGTGGGGGCGATTGAAAGCTGCAGGCTGGGGCTTATAATACGGCAGGTGGGGATGGTAAAAAAGCAGCGGGCGGGGGTATATGATACGGTGGGTGGGGCGATTGGAAGCGATGGGGCGGGGGGCTTATGATACGGTGGCTGGGGATGGTCAAGAAGCGGAGCGATCGAAAGCGGCGGGGCGGGGTGTATAATACGGCGGGTGGGTGATCGAAAGTGCCGGGTAGGGGGTGGTTTAAATAAAGTGGCTTGTTAGCTAGTCGAAGAGCATGGCGTCAGGATCGCGTGAGGGTGGACCCGATAGGTATGCAGCCCCATCGTCACCCTTGTTCGCGAGGAGCGGGCCTGTCAGGTATTCCATCCCATCACTGCCCTCGTTTGCGTCCGGATCCGCCATTGATTCGTCCAGTCCGTCTTGACTGAGACCTTCAATGCCGGAGACTGGGGGCGGCACGATTACGGCAGTGGGTGATGGGCTCGCAGGGCTTCCAACGGCGGCTAGCGGGCTCGTGGCGCTACCAGCGGTAGGCGGCAGGCTTGCGGTGCTTCCGGTCGGAGTGGGCAGGTTCGGAGCGCTGCTACTGCGCACCCCTTGGTACGACGGCTTGGGCGTGGGGCGGATCTGCGGGCCTCGTTCGAGCAGACCGCGTAACCCTCCACCCTGGCTGATAGCAGCCGCCGTCAGGCCAAAAAGAGCGGGGCGGCTAGGTTTATAGGGTACCCTTGCCGGTGGCATCGGGGCGTCGGCATCGGTGGCGTTCTCGCGTAGGGTATCCCGGTTGTCGATGGAAGTAGGTACGATGTCTTCCTTGCCGCGTTGAGCTGCAGTACCTTGCACGGGCGCAGCAGCAGCGGGTGCTGTGTTCGAAGAGGGGATATCTGGAAGTCTGCAATGCAGCTGTGAGTATACAAAGAATAGAATACGACAAAGTAGGAGACACAAAACTTACCCATTCATGCGGCATAATACCCACATAACATCCTCTACAGCCGAGTACCAGTCCGACGACCTCTCTTGCAGCTTATCGCCCCACCATTTGAGGCAAATGAGAACGTTCAAAAAGCCATTGGGCCCAGGCAAGTCGAGTGAATCCAAGGGCCCATCGCCACGTGTCATGGGTACGGCGGTCTTCCTCCACGACGGGTTGAGGTCTTCCCACCATTTCTTGAACTGCGTGACGAAGACGCTGAGGTTTTCGATGTGCGGTGTGGCCCTGCGGGCGGTCTTGACCCAGTAGCCGACTTGGCTGGGCGAAGTTTGGCCGCGTGACCTTTAGCCTAAAAGGAAAAATGTCAGCACAGCCCAAAACTTAGAGAAGCCCAGACTTACCGGTGACACAAACCCCGCACTTCGCTCTCTCTCCCACCACTGCGCGATTAGTGCCGCAAACTCAGGGCCTAGGTCGGTCGACTCCAATGTTACCCTACTCTTCCGAATCCACTCAGGCTCGTTGGCTCTGCACGTTTCCCTGCACGTTTCTCTCGCTGCATGCGCACCGCACGATTCTCCTGCACCTCTCCCTCTCCCCCGCTCTCACCGTCGTCCGAACGCTCGTACTCTCTGCCATCTTCGGATTCGTCCTCGCTTGCGGCACTCCTTGGCCTCTTCCCCTTCCCACTCTTTCTTCGACATTCTTTCTTTTCTTGGACTGCAAACCAAACTTCTCGCTAAACGGCTCATCCAACCCCATCTCAATCAATTTCTCCTTCATCGCTGCTTTATTATTCTCTCGCAAATGATCGATCCGTGGAATGCCAAATAGCTGATTGCGGCGGCGGCGGAAGTTTTCAGGATCAGGGTAATCAATGGCGGTGCGCCTTTTGAGGGCGACCTGACCCAGGAGGGCCA
>QVIE01000617.1:0-20345 GCA_013387415.1 Panellus pusillus | reverse complement strand
GTTCTTTTCAGGCATTGCGCGAATCAGGCTTCGCGGGATGATGATGCGGTCACCGGTGTGCGGATCCTGATTTCAGATTCGCGGCCGTGGTTACATGCGCAAGTGAGGCAGCTAGAGCTCCTGGAGAAAATAACTGCAGTGAGAGGAGAGCGTAGATCATGTCAAGATCTACGGAGGTCCGGGCGCCGGGTTGATTGTCAGGGCAAAGTTAAACTTGAGCCGAGTATGGAGGGTGGTTGATTGATTGATTGATTTGAATTGAAAGTCCGCTGAGGAAGATTCCCGACGCGTCGACGTCGCTTCCTTTTTCTTTCTCTCTCCATCTCGCATGAAGCGTTGCGCGCGCGGTATAGGCTGCAGTCGGTGCGTGGGCTGGCTCTCATTTTCACCGGCTGACAATCTGAATGCATTGACTGTAGCTAACGAAAGGATGAAACGGCGCACGGACACGATGCCACCACCGCCGTCCTCACCCTCTGCGCCTGCACTACGAGCGCTACCACCACAAGCACAAGCACCGCCACGCCCGCGCGCGCGCCGTCTGCGCTCGGGCAGCTCCTTGCGCGGCCGGGAAAGTGGGTTCACGCGGAGCAGCAGCACGGGGTCGACGCGCCCTCGCTGTCGGCGCTTGCTCCGAACGACGACTCGCCGCGGCCGAGCACGTCGAGCACGGCGAGCGCGCGGAAGCCGAAGATCTCGCGGCCGACGGACCCGAGGCCGATTTTGGACGCGGAGGGGTATATGGGCGTGCCGGGCAGTCGGTGAGTGGCACACAGACGATTTCAGACGGATGTGCGCTAATTTAGGCTACAGCTCTGTGCTCGATCTCAGCCGCCCGTCGCTCACGCTCTCGTCTGCCGCCGTCCCCACCGCGGCGAAATCGTCCCTCGACCTCAGATACCCGCCTTCGCCGTCCAGCGCCACGCGCCCCCTTGCCACCCCCCACTCCAGCTCCTCGCCCCTCGCACACCACGCAGTATACGGCGGCGCCGCACGTGCCTGGTCGCGCAGCGCAGACGACCTGCGACTCGTCCCCGCCCCTGCTCCTCCGGCGACGAAACACCGCCAGCCGATTCGCGTAGACACGCAGCTCACGTTCGTCGATAAAATTGCGGCGTACCGCGGCGAGCCGGGGCGGGGGCGGGCCGATTCGTTGGGCGTCGGTGGCGCGGCGACGTACGCCCCCGGCCCGCTCGTCGACGCGCCCGCGCCGCTCTACGCGCGCCGACGGACGGATTCGGAGAGGAGTGGGAGGAGCGGGGAGACGCCGGGCACGGGCACGGGCACGGGGAAGTCCTGGGTCGACGCCGCCCAGTGCGCGCGGTATGGTGTGGCCTGCGATTGGGGGCGAGAAGGATAAAGAAAGAGACGGGGGCGGGTCGCCTGTGTCCATATCGATTATGCGCCTTTGGCGGGGGATACTAGTGAGTCTTTCTTGGCGGGAGATACGTGGTATTGACGACGAGTTGGTGCAGGCGTGTCTGAAGCTGGGCATGTACATACGCGGTCGCATAGCTTCACGCCGAAGCTCTCGAGCCGGCTCGCAGCGAGCAGCCCCGGACGGAAGGGCAGCGCGGGCCAGCTCGAGCTCGTCCCCGCCCCGTTCCTACGGCGGAACCGAAAGAGAGGCGAGGCGGGTTCGCGAATGCGTTTCATTTGGGGGAAGTGGTTATGTATCTTATATTTATTTTCGAGAGAGATGACGCTAACGAGATGCCGTGCAGCCCCAGCCCAGACGAGGCAGCACGAGGTGGGGGCGCTCCTCGCCCCGCCCATAGTCCTCTCCCCCGCCTCCGCCCTTCTTCTTCCTCTTCCTCGCCCCTCGTCGCCCCCGACTCTTCTGCCCTCCACCCCTTCCCCGCCCCGCCGCCAACGCCAACGACGCAAGACGCGCCTCGCAAATAGTATACCACACAGGCTTCGTGAACCGCCTCGTGTCGTACGCTTACGGCCTCGCGGACGCGCGCGCGTGGAAGCCCGCGAAGATGGAGCTCAGGGGCGCGAAGCTTGTTTTGTGGAAGGTGCCGGGGGAGAGGGTGGGCGGGGTTAAAAGATTATTCGTCACTAGCGTCGATGTGGAATCGGAAGACGAGGAGGGGGAGGGGGAGAGGTGGGGAGAGGATAGTGAGGAGGAGGAGTGGTGGATGAAGGACGTGCCGCCGCAGCCGGGGACGGGCGCGAGGAGGAAGAGGGCGTATTGGGGGAGGGGGAGGCATCCGGCTCTCGTAGTCGATTTGGGCGCCGGAAGGGGAGAGCAGGGTGGAGCGCGGGACGCTCGAGCGCTGCTGCACGAGGCGCTCTTCGCGACTTTGTACCCCGCGAAAGAGGGAGAGGGAGAGAGAAGAGGAGAGTGGCAGGCGTACGCGCGCGCCGTCCTGCTCTGCGCGCCGCTTGTTGCGCCGCGCGAGAAGGTCGAGAGCGAGCTCGCGCGGTGTGCGGGTATCTGATTCGGGCGCTGCGGAGGGGAGACGAAGCGGATGAAGAGCGGGTGGGGGTGAGGGGGGAGTATTGCGGATGCATGGGGGGTGGGTGGATGAGGGGATTTGGGAGGGGTTGGCGGGGCTCGGAGTGGAGGGAAGGAGGAGGAGGCAGGGGGGAAGATGCCGATGGGAAGGGGAGGGGAAGGGCGGATGGCCGAGCAGCGCGTCGACGCAGGCGATGTATACGCGCTCGCCGCTCCTCGCGCACCGCGCGCCTCCATCTCCACTCGCCGCGCGCCTCGACGCCGAGGCCTGTCGCGCGGCGTCCTGCTCGCGCTCGACCCGCACCTCCTCGCGCGCAGTCTCCAGATCTTCCACCGGTCGGTGTTCGCCGCGGCGCCGAGGGAGATGACGCCGGCTTCCTCCTCGGCGACGTCGGCGCGTGCGAGCCGATGTTTGGGAGCGACGGCGCGCCGCAATGGTTGACGCGCCTCGTGCTTGGGCAGGTGCTTGGTCGGACGTCACCACCTCTTCCTCGGGGGGGAGGCAGCGGGGCCGGGGACGTCGCGCACGCATTCGCGGAGCGAAGTCATCTCGGTGTGGGCGCGCGTCGGCGAGCTGTGCCGCGGCGCGGGGGACCACCTTACGTGGAGGGCGATCGCGCGGCGCTGTGTGCGGCGCCGGTTGCGCGGCTGGAGAAGGCGTGGAGGCGCGTGGAGGCGCCGGCGAGGGCGGCGGTGGAGGGGTGGGCGCGGATGCAGGGCGAGCCTGGCGAGGCTGCGTCGGGCGGGGAAGGGGGACAGGTGACGCCGTGGGGCGGGGACGTGAGAGAGAGGCTGCGCGCGCAGGTCGATGCTGCAAGGGGCGTGGAGGTCGATGGGGCGGAGCAGGCGTTTGACGTCAAGCCGATGGAGCACGCGAGGGATGCGTTTCGACGAGTTTTGGGCCGAGTTTGAGCGCTGTACCGGGCGGGGAGCGGGCGTCGAGGAGGAGGGGGAGGACGTCAAGCTTCTGGTGGGCTTTTGGAGAGCCAGGTCTGCGGACGGCGGAGGCGGTGGTGGTATGGCGGCGTTCGTACGGTAAGGCACCAGCATTCATTCGGTTTCTGTCGGTTTACCTTTCGCCAGGGTCGATCAGTTCATGTCGCTTTCGCTCGCTACCGAACCGCGGAGGAAGGGCCTCTTTCGAGCCGCACCACTGGACGCGCCCGGGCAACGCGTCACCTTACGCGTCGCTCGTGCCGCTGCTCTTCCCGGACGTCCTCCCGTCCACCGCGCTCGTCGATCGCGCCCAGCTTCTCCGCGGGCGGCTCGACAGCGACGCAGACCGCGCGGACGGCGCCTGGAACCCAGACAGCAGCAGCAGCTACAACCTCGCACGGGATCCTTGCGGGGCTCGAGCAGACGGGAAACGGGACGATCATCCCCGTGGCGAACGGCGAGGGGCTGTTGACCGTCTGGCACGGCCCGGGCGAGTCGGCCGCGAGCTCGCGCCCGTCGTCGCGCATTCCCTCGCGCCCGCCGAGCTCCGTCGTGAACGACAGCTTCAGCGCGGAGGGGTCGCTCAGCCGGGCGCCGTCCGTCCGCGTGAAGACGGGGACGTCGGCGGGGCTGGATCGGAAGACGAGTCTGGCGAGGAGGAGCTCGTTGCCGTCGCCCGCCCAGCGCCGCACCTTTGTTGCGGCGGAGCCGTCAACGGAGCCGCCGCTGCGCGTTCGCGTCGTCGCGGGCACGCTTAACTGGCTCGTCGATATCTTGGTGCACGGCCTGCAGGGCGTCTCGGTTTCTATCACCGACGACAACGGGGAGATGTCCTTGCGGAGGGCAAGACGCGCGAGCTTGTCATCGACCAGACGGAGTTCTCCAAGCTTTGGTGGCATGTCTATCGGAGTCTGGTGACGCCTCTCGTATTCTTTGAACTGCTTCGCAAGATGTATAGGCAGAAGCGTCCGCAAGGCGCCGTCCCCTCCGTCGCGGAGTTCTTGTACGTCGCTGGGAGCCGGACGGAGATTTTGGATACGATGCAGGCATGGATCATGCGGGGCGGAGGCGCGCAGGATATGCTCGACGATGCCCAGCTGCACGCGGCCGTTCGTGCGTTCCTCAATGACTCTGTGGACCATGCCATCCCTTCCTCCCCGAACGCGACCGACCCCTCCGTTGAGCAGGCTTGGAGCACGCTGGCGGAGGTGCGCGCGCGATTGCGGCGGACGTTCGAGACTCACACCATGCGACCGCCTCCGCCGTTCACGACGCTTACCCACCCCGCCTCTTCTACGAACGGACAGCGCTTGAAGACTCACTCTCGGGAGCCGCCAAACATCGACGGCATCGACCCCGAGGAGCTCGTCGACAACCTGGATGCCATGGCGTACGCGGCCTTGAGCAATGTTACGGAAGACGTTCGTTTTCCCTCAGCCTGTGCTCATCTCGCCCTCATTCGTTTTGTAGGATCTCTTCGTCACAGCCGACCTCCTGGAAGTCCAGAGCGCCGATCGGATTGGATGGGTTCTCTCCTTCGCGCCGAACGAGGAGACGGTCGAGGTGCAGAACATGTACTCGTACCTCCAGGACATCGAGCCGTCGCCCCTCGTATCGGAGTCTCAGGACTCGCTCTACCGCCTGCTGCCTCCAGGTATCCGAAGCTGCATCCGCGCATACGTTATCCTGCGGAAGTGGACCGTCGCTCAGCTCGTTGCCCCGCGCCTTGGTCTTCGGACACGACAATCCCGCATGGAGCTCGTCCTCCGCGCGATCGAGGTCGCTCGCCTGCGGAATCTGCCGCAATCGAAGCCTCCGTCCGCCGCCGAAGATCCGTGCGCCCGCTCCTTCGTGGAGGCCGTTCTTACCAGCGCGGTCATCAGCGTGGAGAGTCGGATGCATCATCGTCCGTGGCAGAATATCGCAAGCAGCCGCGGCGTCCAGTGCGATTCCCTCGTCTCGCTACTCAGCGTTCCGTCGACGCAGTCGGTGACGTCGCGAGCGCCGCCGCTGACGCTGGATATCGGGTGGTTTTTCGAGCGGATGCTCGAGGTTATCGCGGAGCCGGATGTCGTCGAGTCGTCTGTCGCGGACAGGAGCGCTTCAATCTCATCAACTTCGAGAAGCGGAGGTATGTTGTTGTGACCGTACGTCTAGGATGCGACTGATTCCGAGATTAGGCATCTTTGTCATCTCATCCTCGGCGTATCCAAGGGTATTCGCCGGGAAGAGAGCACCCGCAGGTCGTTCGAGCGTCTCAACAACATCGAAAAAGCGATCTGGCAGCTTCAATTCGACCACCGCGGCATCAAGGACGAGGCGCAACGTGAGGGCACCACGGGTCCCGGTAGCTCACCAGCTACGACGCGGCGGACCGTTCGTCCGTTCCAGAAGATTGTCGCCTCGCAGATCGAGAAGAACCGCCGTGATCGCACGATCCGCGCCCGCCTGCACAAGGAGCGAGTCCAGGAGCAGACGAAGAACGAGAAGCGCGAGGACCTGCTCAACAAGGCCATGCGCAAGCCCACGACGCCGCAGCAAAAGCACCAGCGCGGCAAGAAGAGCATGTCTTCGCATTCATGCAGTTCATGCGGCCGATCTCCAGTGCCTTCGGAAACGAGCCCGTGCACTCTCCGGGCGTCAAGCGGACCGCGGAGGAGCTGGACTTCGTTCCGAGCGGGAAGCCCGCGCTTGTGGTAACTCTCGTCGACGCGCGCGTCGCGCAGTTCATCAATAACGAACGGGCATACGTTTTCCGGCTCGATGCCGAGGACGGCGGCCACTACATCCTCCAGGCGGTCAACAAGCGGGAGATGGCGCAATGGCTCGACACATCCAGCGCGTTACGCAGACGACCGCGCGGCGGCGACTTACCTACCTCGGAAATCCCAAGCCTCAGCTCGCTGATCATCTGCACGACGGGCTTGTGTCGGCGTCGCGCGATCCCTCGGCTGGTATGTGTTTCCTTTTCGTCTTCGACTTGCGCGCTGATCGCCTTGTAGTCTTCGGCGTCGATCTCAGGTTACTACTGGAACGTGAAGTGGGGAGCGAGAACATCCCCGCGGGCACTCTTCCTTCCGTCATCGAGCGCTGTCTTTCAGAAATCGAAGCCCGGGATTGATGGAGGTCGGGATATGTACGTGTATCTCCTTTATTCGTACTTTTTCTTACTCATGCTGTGGTAGACCGGCTCGCGGGCGCGACCTCTGTCATCACCGCTCTCAAGGACGCCTTCAATCGCGGTATGAGTCACGCTTTTGTATGCGGATGTCAAGTACTTACTATTTGTCGCAGGCGAAGACCCGATCGACTCGTATACGGATATCCATGCCGTCTGCGACCTCATCAAGTCCTGGTTCCGTGTCCTTCCAGAACCGCTCTTCCCCGCGTCGGCGTATCATGCGGCGATTGAGACGATGCGTGAGTTTCTTATCGATAGCCTCCGCTCTCTTCTGACGTATCTGACCAGAGCTTGAAAACCTCGAGGAACGACTGGCGTCCATCCGAGCCGTCGTGCAAGGTCTTCCGCGACCCAACTTCGATCTTCTCAAGCGTGTCGCTGAGCATTTAGATCGGTATGTTTCTAGCCAGCACATGAGATCCGGGGCTGATCTTTGGCCGCAGAGTCGCCGACTTCGAGGAGTACAATCAAATGACGGTCGAGGGGCTCGCCATCGTGTTCAGCCCGAACCTGCTGCGCGCGCCTCAGGAAAACTTTGCTCTCATTCTGGCGAATATGGGGCATACGCACAAGCTTGTCAAGACGATGATTACGCATGTATGGAGCGCAATTCCTTTTCTGGATCCGGGATATTGACGGTGCCGATTTGTAGTTCCATATTATCTTCGACGAGGTGGAGGCCGACGGGGATGTGGAGGCGGAGATTCCGATGGGATGGAAAGCGATGAGGACGGAGCCGAGGCAGGGGAAGACGAGCCGCCGTTTCACATGGACGACCCCACACCGCTCGAGGATGTCGCGGAGGCCGGAGAAGACCAAGAATCGCAAGAGTTCGAGGAGTCGGAAAGGAAAGGATCTACCGCCAGTCATTATCGCGGAGGTCGAGCAGAACCCGATGGATTTCAGCACTCTCAATTATACCCTCTCGCCCTAAAATGTGCTTTTTATTTCCTTTCTTTTTCTTTCGCAAATGGACTTGATCGCACACGCTGTTTTGTATCCCTTATATTCATTGCATACCATACGACTACCCTTTCGCCTTTTTTGCACTCACTTGTAGTTCTCTTCTGTTGCGTGTAGTATTATGATATTTTTGCGGTAATGGGATGGCCTTGCTTGTGATTTGAGACGCAAGTACTTATAGTTCTGATGACAACCTCCAGTTGAGCAGAACAGTTGGCATCAGGGAAATGCTAGAGGGGAGGAGCCACACCGCCCGTTATAGTAACACGTTTCGATTCTCCGCCAGAGAATCGTGAAGAGACAGCGGGCGTTCGCGCCTTGTCAGTACGAGAACTGGCCGAACTCCAAGGATGTAGATTGATTCGCCGAGTCTGACTTCAGACTGACAGTCGACTGCGCCACAGTGAAGATCGGCGGAGTCAAATAACAGGAGAGATGGAAATGCACTGTGGCACTGGCTGCTCTTATCTGCCGACTTCAGGCCTCCGTCGGATTTCTGCCACAAGTTGAGTACTGACTTATATCCAGGGCGGAATTGGAAATGCCGCATAGAAAAGCACCCTGTCTGTCCATGCACAAGTCGCGCTACTGGGGGAGTAAGTAGAGGTTTTCGAAGGGGCGGTGTAGTTTGTGCAGAGAATTGAAACGAATCGGATCAACACCGCCGCGGACGGGTCCGGGGTCACAGAAGTGGCTATGCAAGCCCCGTTTCTCGCCCTCTTACCCGAGGTCATTGGGTACACTCAGTGGCATACGCAAGCGTCATACGAAATACCGCGCAACGGACCAACTCAGGTTCCGGTAATGAAAAGACGAACAGAACGACCACGTTCGACAACGACTTCATCTCCTCTCGCACTATTCTCCAATCTGATTCTGCGGAAGGTTCTGTCCCTCGAACGAGCGCACGTTCTTCAAATACGTATCACAACCTCATCGCGGGCTGCTGGTTTATGTCAGTTCATGGGAAGCGGGCCATGCTATGCAAGTGCTAATCTATGCCGGATTCATTCAATTTCATCTTTCACGAGCATCAACTCGATTCACTCTCAGACCTCGTGCTACTTTTCAAAGATTTCGAGCGAGAACCCGTCCGGACGAAACTCATAGCAGCACTCGCCCCGTTTCTTCTACGGCCGGACTTCGCCGACTTCTCGAATGAATCTCGATCCAGGCGCGGACAGCTCTAATTTTCACAAGTCAGCGTTGGGGTCACACCACGACGACGCCTCTCCAGCTTATGCTGGAAACGGGAGGAACATATCGCCGGAGAACTTTGCATGGGCTCTCTGGCGGCGTCCGGCAATAAGATGTGGAGGATTGCTCACTGAATTTCATTTGCCGAACAGAGCGGAGGGTATTTCCGACTCAATTCAGCGCACAGACTAGATATCCAGTCTGTTGTGCTACTTCGCCAGTGGCGCGTAATGTACGACCTGCGAAGCCCTTTCTGTTTCACAACTAACTCACGCGCGCGAAGCGACGACTACAGGTGTCCGCAGTTATCGAAAATAAACGGCCGAGCGTGCGGAAGACTTTTCTCTAACTAGAAGCTCGCGCTACTTGATTTATGGTGAACCAGAAGTGCTCTAAGCTGATTTTGGGGAATTTCAGGCATATGTTTGGGTCTCGGACATGTGCGTGGGATCTCTCAACTTCACGACATGCCACAAGACACAAATTTCGGTCTATGTGACATGCACGTCAGCCTTCGTAAGCACCGATTTCGTTTCTTATCCTCGATTATCATCTCACTCCATCATGACAACTAGTCCCACCCGCGCTGAGCTTACGACCGCCCTCGTCCAATCCACCACCGTCGGAACGAATTTCACTGGTGGCCGGTTTAATGATTTTGAGAAGAGTGGGGGATGTTTTTTATTTCTCTGGACTTTTACTTACGACTTCTGCCCGCAGTCTTTCTGGATGCCACAATCAACACTGTGAACCCCATTGCGAGGTTGTTAATCTTACATGTCGAACTGGTAAAGTTTATTTGCTTTGTTATCTCTTTGTATCCTCAGACTGGCATTTTGAGATCGACGGGATAACGGTGACCTACAGAAAAAACGAGATCGCGACGTTCACCACCGTTGTGATCTCTCACGGAACATCCCCTTACTCGACCGATGGTGAAATTCTGTGCCTTTCATTCATGTTCAAGGCCGCAAAGTTTCCAGCGCACAGAGTGCCACCTCGAAGACGCTCCTGCGAATTTACTGAACCAAAATCCATGCATGAATAGGTTGAGAGCGAAGGTTCTGAATCTGATCTACACAACCCACCGCAGCTCAAACATGCCAACAGTCGTTCGGAACGAGCTCGTCACATTGGCGAAACAAAGTGATCCGGCGGACCCCATTACCTGGCACAAATTCCATGTCCCCGCCGGTAAGGTAACCTCGTCCGTGTCCATCGTACTGTTGCTCAGGCAGGCAAATTCTCTGCAAGTCTCGTTTTAACGATTGATGTGAAACGTAGAGGAAGTAAGTAAAACGATGACAACACGCACTTGAACAAGGTGCATTCAAAGTAGTCGGGCACTTGAGCTGTTGTGACCATTTGTTTCAAGCCAGTGAGTCCGCCGATAAAGTTGACGCATGAGATTGACGACTCTACGCCGAAGGTGACACATTGATCTGGGAGGAGTGCAGTTCCGATACACAGTTTGAGGGTCGGGGACTGGGTGTGCTATCTAGGTCATGACATCACATACAGGAATCTTAGGCGCCCTTTTTACATGCTGCGGTTGTGTTGCGGTGATTCCAAGTAGGCATTCACGTTGATGTATTTATGCTTCATTTGACGCTTTTTGCTTGATTGAGATCCAATATGCATTGAATATGCAGCGGTCAGCAGAGTTAAAAGTTTCCAGTACCATTCATGATTTGTGGCCAAATATTCCCCGACTGAAGAAGATACAATGGAAGCTTTCTCGAATACCAAGGTTGAGTCAGGTATAAAAGACATCAGCTAGGTTCCAAACCCTCAGTTCGCTCCAGCCAACTACTAAAGATGTTCAACTTCAAGTCACTTCTCGCCGCCACCCTCGTTGCCCTCGTCTCTACGACGTCGGCTTCCATACAACAGCGCAGTGCTGTATGTTGGTGCCTTCAAGTGCATGCAGTCCAACTCGACTCACTCTGACTCCAGGATGCTTCGACCGACGTGACCGTCTGCAGCGGATCGCTCACCCCACCCATGGGATGCGTCGACATCCCGATTGTCTCCGGCGACTGTATCAACCTCACGGAAGGATTGACCTTCCTCAACAAGGAGATTACCGCCGCTCAAGTCCCCGACGCCGGACGGCATTGTCTGCACTTTCTTCACGTGAGTGTGGGATGAAAATTTAGTATCCGCGGCTGATGCATACGCATTGCGCACTCCTTCCAGGGACTTCGGCTGCAGCGCATCCGGAACTGGAAATTCCAACACTGACGGCGAGGTGGTTTCTTACGGAGGGATATTGGAATTTCTTTTTCCTGCCGGGGCTTTCCGGAACGCAGGACTTCAACGATCTGACGAGCTCGTTCAGCTGCTCCCCCATTTGATTGCGAGATGAATTCTCAGTGTTCTTTCCGAATCGTTCGTACTGAATGGAATTGTTGAGATTCGGATCTGTGTATTTGACAACATGAGTGGCTCAACAGAACACTTATTGCATGTCACATCGAGTCGTCCCGCCGCGCGCGAAGGACAAGCTTATCTCGTTCAACCTACATCCCGGAGTTATAGACCCTGCTACCTCAGTGGGCCGTCATCGTGAACGCTACCGACATTCTCGTTCTAGAGATCAGCACGAACGGAAGCCGCCGCCGGCAAGAGGAAGTCATACCCGCGTAGTACACGAATTCGGGGAGTCTCGAGGTTCATTATCGTCTCGCGCCTTTTCGTAAATCTTCCCTTGTTTCAGGACCCTGCGACGAGAACAGTCAACTGGACCCGGCGTGAAGAATTGAGTGTAAGACGATGCAACAAATTAGTTGAAATAACTAGCGACTTGATTGGCCTCGTGACCGGGCACACAACTGGAATTGGGCCGGAAGGTGCAGCAGAATTGCGAAGTACATCCACTCGAAGAGTTCAAGACATATAAAATAACCCACGGTTCAGTTCCACACCATTGCCCAAGTGGAAAATATGCCGGGCAGCGAGAAAGATGAAATTGATGTTGTAAAACTTGTAATGCGGGGTCGAATGGCCGATCCTGCGGGACTCCGGACATAGGCCTGTGAGCTTGTGGTTCACGTCAACTTGTCGCATTTTTGGCAGATCTTCTGAGATTATACAAGCTCACAAGTAAAACATCAAAAGTCCCATTAATACCTCTGAGCTCGAGTGATCAAAACATCCCGATTCCGACCATCAACGCCAGCCTGCAGCGACCTTCGCGACCTTGGTAACGGGGGCCTTGAACGCGGCGGAGGAAGATGTCGGAGACGGAGAAGAATTGCTGGGGGTCGTAGCGGAAATACTCGGGAGCTGGGGCTGTGCTGGAGGGCGAGGCGGTGGATGACAACGACGATATGGCGCTGCTCGGATGCAGAATAATTGAAGATGAACCGCTGCTCATCGGATGTGAGGAGCCTCGGAAAACATGAGTCGACATGCGACGGGAAAACGAATCCAAGAGACGCACTTGGCTGCTAGGCGGGATGGATGATCCGAGCTGGAGGCAGGAGCTATTCGGATGCCGTTGAAGCAATATGATATGTACAGCATGGAAGGTACAACGCACCAGCTGTGCACATACTCCCTAGGATGTTACTGACCTCTGTCTGCTCCGCTGCGGAACACGACGTCGTTCGAACGCACTGCTCCGTAACCGAAACGAAACTTGAGGTTGCGCATAAGCAGGTTGTATCCGATCTATGTCCACACCGCGGTTAGACGATTCGGTTGCACGAATGGGAAACACCTTCGTAGCCTCTTGCGAGCACATCCGAGTGCACACCGGTACTGTGGTAGCCTGTGCTCGTACCGTGGAGACCAGCTGGAGAATGCTCAGCGCGAAGAAGACAGGAAGCATTGGGTATGGATGCGCAGAGGCGAATAAGGGCATCGGCGAGGTCTGTTTATCATATTGGTGCACTGCCTCGCGGTCATTTCACGCTCCACGGGACGCCGGGAAGCGCGGCCCATTACGACGGCCGAAAAGCATCGCGCAAGCGGCGGCTGGACTTGGGGAGTGGATCGTGTAGTACACTCTGTGCCTTGGAGTTGATTCCGTTCCAGTGCATACTATTCGATAGCAAGCTGCAATGATCTCGGGGAGGGATTTGAGAGGAACAGTAAGCGACTCGGACTTATCAGAACATCGAGTACGACTATTGTGTGCCCTCGTAGTGCAGTACGCATGGCGTGAGCATCCAACCACCGCGTCTCCGGATATTTCCTCCGCCCGAATTAGCGTCGTGCTGGCAGCCGCTGCGCTCCCCGCTGAAAGAGCTGTCGCCGCGAATTCAGATGGACAGGACCGTTACAGAAGGAAAATGTTCCAGTAGCATGCGGGAGGGCTCGAGGACATGGTGGCTCGGGCTAGGGAAGAGTCGCAGAGGGACGAGTAGTGATTGGAGACGGACCCTCCGGGAGACACCCTGAGACACCGGCTCGAAGATAGTTGGCGGGTTGGCACCTGACAGCTGATCTTATCAATCAAAAATCAATTTTGACCGCGCTCTCCGTTCTTTGCTCCTTCGGCGATCATCTGAAACCGTACTCTACCCTAACTCTACCGTACTGGAAGCCCATGGAAGACCAGTACCACTACATAGTCGACCACTGGTTCATTTCGAAGTTGCTTTACGGAGCTTCTCGTCTCAGCGGATCGGTGTTCAACCAGGACGCTTGTCACTGCAGGACTCCGGAGGTATTCCGGTCATAGAGGTATCTTTAGAGGGCCAGGGTTCCGTCGACCAAATGATGCAGCATTCGAGCAATGCTATATTTCCAGTCTGCCGCCACGGATCCGGAGAGCTCCTACGACGCTGGCCAATGGGAAGTCGCACGTTGAACCGCCCATGTGACGACGAGCAAGATTGAAGAGTTCAAAGTAGGATGCGCCATGGGCACGGGGAGACATGCGGTGA
Source organism: Panellus pusillus (assembly GCA_013387415.1). NCBI lineage: Eukaryota > Fungi > Basidiomycota > Agaricomycetes > Agaricales > Mycenaceae > Panellus > Panellus pusillus. Next base: position 6,709 of record QVIE01000617.1, on the reverse strand, counting down.
CAGAGAGCTCTCAATCGCATACCATATACTACCCTTTCGCTTTTTTACACTCTCTTGTAATTCTCTTCTGTTGCGTGTACTAGTTCCTGGCCATCCGTGAACCCTGACAAGCCACATGATCTTTCACTCCCACTGGCATTTCGCGTGCACCCCCCTCATTCCCGCTGGAGGATATACAAGATGCGGCGCACACACCCATTAGGATGTGCGGCACATATATAGAATGTGCGGCACTTTTGTGATAGTGCCGCGAGTTCTTCAAAGGAATGTTGTGATAGTGCCGCGAGTTTCTCGGAGAGTGTGCAATCTGCATACGTGCGGCACTTCTTGATAGTGCCGCGCTTTAGCTAAGGCGGCCGTCGTTTCAGAATGTGTAGCACTTTCCATTCGGGTATGTCGGTCAATAGTGGCTGTGTTTCACGAATTTTTTTCACTTTCGTACCACGATCCCGCCGCGCACACAGGGCTATCTCACCGCTGCTGTCCCTAGTGCATGTCCACTTCGCGTCGACATGACTTTCCAGCACTCTCCGGACGATATCAAGCTCATCAATGGCCTTTCGTACGGCGATCTACTTGCTTTCCGAAGCCATGTGAATCGTGTGTCCCATTTCTGTACACTTTCTGACGTGTGTATTACAGATGTACGGTGATTCTTACATCAAAGAGAACCCAGACTTGTTCGTCAACACGCTGTGGATCAGCCCGGTGGCCTTGCGACGGTGGCTCGAGCGTTCGGAACCGTCGGACACAACCCCCGTGAGTCCCAAAAGTGTCCCAAAATCATGTATTCAATTTTTTCTGGACATTGTCGACCACCCAGAACATTGTTAAGCTGGAACCCGGCACCTCAGACACATCTTTGCTGCAGGATAAACCCCCCGCCGTCCGGACACGGACTTCTACAGAGAAAAACAATCGCATCGTCATCGAGATCATTGATTCTGATGATGAAATCGAGGCTGGGATTGACGGTAAGCAGACCTCATTTTTCAACCACATTATGATTATCTGACTTGAACAGGGCCGGCGGAAGTTCCTTTCACTACTCCTCTTCCCCAACACTTTACGCTTCATGTTTGTGTCCTTGCTGCATTTTTTGATGCATATTGACCACGAGGTTCAGCGCCACCGCTGAACACTGTTGACCTACCGGGAGGAGGTCATGATTATCTGGGCTCATCTGAACCGCCATCCCCCTCTCTTTGTATGTTTCAATTTCCGGCCGATACTGTTTTTTGACGCCTCAATCAGCCGATGATCATCTTTTTGACTTCTTCCCATCGTGGTCGCCCTCTCACGGTCTGTCGTCCATTCCTCTACTAGTTCCCCTTTTTTGACAGCTGCTTCCTTTCAAGACGGCGGTGACATGGTTTACTCGCATCCGTCCACCTGGCCGCTGTCGGATACCGTCTATCTGGACCCGGGGCTTACCTCGCGGGTTTGTTTTGTCGATTATAATCTTACGGGGGACAAACGTACCCATATTACTCGCTTGGAGTATCTGACCGATGTCCCAACTGCTCTCCCCATCCTTGCACAATCAACTGCTTTTATCATCGACATGGGTCATGAGAAATTCGATAAACTGTGTGAATCGCATACGCTGGATGCCATAATCCAAGATCTGGTTTGCCATATTGTTTCATTTAGTTTTTTGAACTGAGTTCCTGCTCCTCTAGGATAGAGACGCGTGGCGAGGCAATACCGGAACCGGCGATTCAGATTCATACATTCAGCTCAGCCCTGATGGGCCTAGGATCAGATGCCGTCGGGCCCGAAAGGACTGTAGCGGGACCCACGCGTGTTCTCGTGTCGATCCGCAACTCATGCCGGTTGCCCGTCGCGAGTTGGATCCTAATCAGGTCAATAAAATCTCTGCAGCCCAACGCGAAACCCGGCGCAATGATGGGAACTCAGCAGAATCGGCGGTTACAGTGTGCGTCATTGAATTTTAATTGCGTGATTTGAATCCGAGTCTTTACTTTCGCGTACAGTTTCATGGCCGTAGTGAAAAAAAGAACTTGTTCAGCCGTTGACGCAGCGGGAAACAAGTGCAAGGGCAAAACTTTCATCAAGGATTTTCTTCCAGTGCGTCGCTACTCTCCTTCGGAGTATTCAATTGAACAGTTCCCCCAGAATTACGAGGGTGCACGCCCGCGGTCGATGCTCGGCTGCACCGGATATCGGCCTGGCTTCGACAAGGGCCACCTTATTATGAAAATCCCGCCGAACATTAACATCGATCTACTTCGACAAGCTTTCGCGGCAAAGCCACTTGCCGAAGATAGCAGCAAGGATACCGAGCCTTGTAGTTATATCGCTGATCCGAGTACGGGCGCACGCAAAAAGTTTTGTCGTGAGCTATTTTTTTCCCGGATCATTAGCAACTGGCTACCCGCAATTTAGCTCACGCCCACGTTGTGAACGGCAGAAGCATCCCGCAAGTGCCGGTGGTAAAGACCGAATGCCCCGCTCAACGCACTCTGTATGTTCCCAAAGACCCGACTCTCCGGAAAGTTGTGATTTTCCATCCCCGCGCTGTTCCACATAATCACCCAGTTCCGACGCCGCGGAGGGCCTCACATACCGCTAAGGGAAAGTACGCAGAATCAGCACATGCCGCCGGTCTGGTCAATGCCACTGTTAGCTCGGTCGACAGAGGTAAGTGCTCCAGTTTCTCTGAAATCTAAGGCATACTCGAACTGAGTCTGCGCACAGCACCATCTACCAAACAGATCTTCGATGGCATAGCTCCCGAGGAGTTCTCCTCGGGTCTTCAGGACAACCGGGCACGGCGGGGTATTATTGCGGCGGAGAAGAAGAAACTTTATCCCGCTGGGTTAGGGTTGCCAGGTTCGTCTTAGTCATTGTGCCTTTTTCTAATTGAGACGTATCCGACGCGATGGGCAGGAGCTTACCAATTGTATCTCGAGGATTGCGACAAGCCCCTGCCAGAGCGTTACGTCCATCGGTTCATCAATGACCGAAATCAAAACGGCGAGAGGGAAACCATCATCTTTACCTGTTTCACCCCACTCTTAGCATTGCTCGACGACGAGGGGGTGGAATCCTTCGAGGATGACACCACATTCAAGCGTGTTAAGGGGGAGCTCAACGAATGGGAGCTAGTTATTTTTTACAAGGCCATCAACTGCGGTGAGTGTCGTTGTTCTCTATAGTATATAGCGTCTCACACGTTGCTAAGCAATTACGATTGCACGCGCCTATATCAACCACTCGAATACGAAATTTTTCGAAAAACTCTTTGACATCCTGCGGGAAGTCAAGATCGAGGTCACTGGCCATGATCTGCGGTTCAAGCGCTTTGTTCCGCACGGGAATCTTCTCGTCATGAACGTCGATATGGAAGCTTCCCAGGCCCTTGGGGCGGCGGCTTCTATACTCAAAACTAACATCCCCGAATTCAGCGGAATCACGACCCGCGAGCCTAAGGAGTTTGCGACCTTTTTCATCAAATTTTGTGGTGTACATGGCGATCGGTGAGTATTTCGGTTTTTGATCAATTGCAACGCTCAACAGGATCCCCATAGTGGACTAGCTGAGCTCAGGCATCTCGTATCTCCCGAGCAGTTTCGGCGACTTCGAGACTTCCGCCACATCGACTCGGCAGAGAACCTACAACTGTTCGCCAAGTTTGTGAATGATCTGGGCGTCAAGAAAATACAGGGTAAGTAAATTTTGATTCATGGCGACTCGATAATTACTTATGTGTCCGCTTTGATTCGCCCCAGACTGGTGGAAGCACAAGGAGATCAACGAGTGGATCATTCCGTGCTTGATCAAATCCCAGTCGAACATACTGCCGGAACATTGGGATCGCACGCCCGCGAACACGAACATCGGCGAGGGACAACACCATCGAACGAATGCTGCCACGGGGATCAACCTGGCTCTGGTCGTAGCTATCGAGAGGTGAGATTACGCTATTTTTTGTTCGAGAAACTGCTACTCACGTAATGAAACAGCGCGCGCGAGTTCGATGGTCGTAACCTAGCCCGCATTCGTGCGGCTACCGCCACCGGGGTTCTCGCGAGTCGGAACAATACTGTGTTCGACCGTCTCCAGCGCAACGTTGGACGGCAGGCCACTGCCACCCGCAAAGCACGAGATGCTGATGAACAAGGTAAAGCCGAGGCAGAACTCAGGGCGGAGATCGATAGCCACGAGTCCTTGCGGAAGCAGTCGGCGGCAGCGGAAAAGGAGGCTCGAGCTCGTCTCAAAGCGTTGAAGGGACAGGTGACTGGCGGCGGCGCGAAGAATACCAAGAAAATTGTTCAGTACACGGCCCAGCTGGTTTCCGACAACTCGAGCGGCCGCGTCAAGACTAAAATGGTCCCCGTCTCCGGCACCGGTGAGTGAATTCGGCGCAGCGTTCAAATTGCTCACCGTGCTCAGGAACAGCTTCTTCTGGCGCTATTGTAACTTCGGAACCCGGTAACAAAGCTGAACATATTAAATCTTTCAACATCGCGCCGCTTACCGCTACTTTAGCTAATTCTTCCTTCATTCCTATCGAGTTCTCAATGCCGGCAAATGGTGAGTTATCCTCTCGTGAATCTGACGTCGTTCATTATGTTGTAAGCTTCGAATTCAGCTTCCAGTATGATGTCGGAAGAGTCTGTGTCGCCTTCGACTCTATCCAACGCATCACTGGCCCCGGCACCTCCTGGTTTGATTAATGTCTTCTATCCTCATCATACTGTACTTACTGAACGAATTGGCAGCTCCTTTTGACCATTTTGATCCATTCGTTACGGCCGCTTTCACAGATTCTGTCAGTGACTCGGACCTTTGTTTCGCAGACATGGGAGTGAACGGCAAGTGTTGCTCTCATGTATTCGACGAAATCTTATACTATGATTTCAGCTTCGAATTTCGCCCGCAACATGCCCGAGGGGACTGCGCCACCTTCGAATTTGTCCCCGTCTGTGCGTTCATCAAGCCTTCTACCGGTGCCCGTGCCACTGGGTTCAAGTAATACTTGCACTATTGGCAGAGTACCAGATCTAACCATATAGTATTTGTAGCTCCATTCGACGATTTCAATCTATTCGTCACTCCCGCAGTTGCCGACTTCGACTCTGGTGTATCTGCATCTGCGCAGACGGCACCCTCTTACACTTGTTCGGCCGAAACCCTGCTCTTGAATGAATACCACGACTGGATGGGTCCTTCAACTGAAGGAACAGGTGATATCAGCACTACACACATAGCTGTAGGTATAACTTATCGTGCCATCAGTTCCCAACTACAACTTCGACTTCGAAGCCATGTTCGACAGCTTCTCCGCGCCGCCGTTCAACGACATCTCTCCCGCCGAGATGAACTATGGCGATGCATGGACGGTCTCAACGCCACCCGCAGAATATCCCCTTCCTGTAGGCCCGCACCCGGACTCGGACAATTTCTCACAGTGGCCAACTCTCCCCGCCCCACCTGCATCTTCACCTCCAACACCCGCCTTGTCTGCACCGTCGCCGGAGCTTTCTCTGAGTCCACCACGGAACGGAAAGCTGACAGATCTTCACACTAGTAATGTCGTGACGGGTGCACGTCGGCGGATCGTCCGCACGCGCTCAGGTGACAACGATCTGGGTTCAGTTCGTGCGAGTAAAAAAGCCCGCCACTCCGGGTAAATATCCAAATTACTGCTCCACTCAGTTTTAATAGTTAGTGTTCCACAATACGGCGTACATCAATAAACTGGTTATGCGGCACTATTTGAGCATATATGTACAGGGACTGAAGTGCCGCATGAGTATGGAAAGTGCCGCGTGTATACTGAAAGTGCCGCATGTATACCTAAAGTGCCGCAGATTATGCCGCACTATTTGAGCATATATGTACAGGGACTGAGGTGCCGCATGAGTATGGAAAGTGCCGCGTGTATACTTAAAGTGCCGCATGTATACTTAAAGTGCCGCAAATCCTGTATATGTGCCGCACGTCCCAATGGGGTGTGTGCGCCGCATCTTGTCGATCCCGTTCCCGCTGCCACGCTACACGCGCACTGGCAGTATATATCAATCAGGATTTCGGTGTGCATCAATCCCTTCCTGTCATAGTACACATGTTGGGGGCCGCCACCGTCCGGGCTTCGTCGTGTCGATCCTTCATCCCACGTGGCAGGTGCATCATCTCGTGGGGAATCAGTATGTATGAGATTCAGGCGGTCGGATAAACCTCTCCAAGGCATTCATTCAAATTGCGCTCATTCGCATTTTCGTTCAACTACACCCTTGAATCTGTAATATTCAAAGGCAGGTTAGCTGACTAGTGCCAGCTGTATACACTGCTTATTATGATTGCTCGAATATTTCGCATCTTTGATATCACTGCCTACTGTATATATAGACAGTCAGACCAAGGCAATGCAGCTTGAAGCTCTGAGGGCCAAGGCTCACCCAGTGCTCGAGACTCGTATATTGCAAGTAAAAAGAGGCTTGCTCGCCAATCTCGCATTTTCGAAAGCAGCAACATCGAACTCCGCCACATTTACAGTTCAACTGCGCATTCGACGGCTTCCTTTCAAGATAGCTTCGACCTGACTCTGTCGACCTCATTTAATTATCACTACCGTAATTCTGATTTCTGATGCGCGAACTTGCCTTCCGTCCCCTTTACCCGTCTTTGTTCCAACCACTCCACTGCACAGCGCTTTGCATAGATAATATTGGTCCGGGCT
>QVIE01001764.1:0-10783 GCA_013387415.1 Panellus pusillus | reverse complement strand
CTACCTTAGCACAACCTCAGCATCTTTGACTCCGGATTTCTGGCAGTACCGCTCCCTGGAGCCTACCAAGGATGCAGCCGGTATGCCGTTCTCGAAGCAGACGGTGGATACTTAGCCGTTTCCTAGGATTCTGAATCTCGACAGCGATATCTGTAGGCTGAGTTATTGCATTTGCGCGACCCCGAGGTTGGAGAACGGCAACTCACTTGAAGGGGAGCAGAAATTTATGTCGTATGTACCGCATGAATGAAGAGACTTTGGCGCCGCTTTGATTATATCCGCAGGGCGTGCATTGAAGGTGTCATTCAGAATCGCAAACCACTAGGCGCTTGTCATCGGAATGGAAAGAATCGGGCTTGGATTTTGAATGCCCGCGACCCGCGTGAGGTGCCTTGCATTCCGTGCGAGGACTGGGTTCACCATGGGTAGTCCTAGCAGCATTCCTGGCCTCTGCGTGATGAAGACATGAGCACAGTTGTCGGTGCTCCATGCCGGCGATCTATGCCAGATGCTTCAAGTTGATATTGCTAATTTAGCGGAGTTGAGCCTGAGAGCAAGCGCTGAGAAGGTGGTGGACTCGGGTGGAGGAAGACTTGATCACTGGTGACCGGTGACCGGTGACTGGCAGGATGATCAAGGATCGCATCAATCAATTTAGAATCAATTCCCGCGCTTGCATCAATCTTCTCTTCGTACCCGACCGCCGACACGTCTCCACAAAATCTCATTCCATCCACTTTTCGTACGATACATGTGCGGTCTACCAACGATGCTTCGTCTGCTACTGAGGCCGATGATGTGTGCCCGAAGATACGCGAAGTGATCGTACGGTTGATCGTCCAGGACATCGATACAGTTCGTCGGGAAGAACCGTCAGTGGAGAACGCCGTTACCCTCCCTGCTTTTTCCGAGCCCTAGCATCCTGATATAAGGTCAAAATGTTTGAGCCGATGCCAGGTTCGAACGTCCAGCACTTTGCCTTTACTCTCTGATTCTCCCAGCTCTCGTCGATGAAGACTATGAACCCGTCACTGACCACAGCACATCGCTGGTCCGTCAACCCTAGTGTACTTCGAGGTAACTGGGAATCGGACTCCCACGGTCGTGCGTGGGTCACATTTATAAATCTTCAACGACTTTCCACTCTCCTTGAACGGCGGTGGATTATACCGCAAAGCAATTACGACTTGTGTCTGATCCTTTCATCAATTGCCGGATCATCCTCTGCTGCTCGACGCGACCAAATTCGAGCCGAGATCCGCTCCCAAAGAAACGCACGATTTTATCATATTCTTTCTGCCACAACAATGTCGCATAGGGTACTGTATACGTCCCTCAGATATTGCCGTCTAGTGCTTCCCATCCCACCTCTCATCTCGACGATATTAATGTTTTTGGGTAGGACAACCACATTGTAAAATGCAACGTGAATCTCTGGGTACGCAGGGCCACCAGCATCTTGCCATCCCGAAACTCTTGACCGTACGACTCGTTACTCATGTCTTCAGCAGAGACTTTCAATAAATCATCCGTCTGTCTACTCTCAGTGTAATGGTGCGAGCAGTACAATGACAACAAGCCGGCTCCGGCACTGCCATTCATGCGCGTGAATTGTAGCGACTTACTGATTGACGTGCCTCGCTGATATCATTCACTTTATGAAACTGCGCTGACTCCGTCCCATACACTAATATGAATGCTTGCTAATCGTAATTGCAGTAAGTCTTTTTACATAGGTCCTTTGCAACTGACCAAGCACAGTGCTGTCGAAAGATATAAAAGGGGTACGATTTTGAGAGGACCTCCAGCCTAGTACCAACATCAGCCTCTTCCAATTATGTCTTCCGCTCTGTTCACTCCCTTCAAACTCGGAAGTGTCACCGTCCCGAACCGAATTGGTGGGTCGACCAATGTCGAAACCCTTCTTGATCTTGACTCGTCCTTTCTGCAGGGATGAGTGCTCTGACCCGAAACCGTTCATCGACAACAGTGCCGAACGAGATCATGAAGGAGTACTATACCCAGCGCGCCGCCGGGGGTGCTGGCCTCATCGTCACTGAAGGCGTGCTCATTGTACGACAAGGGTGTGTTCGAAAATCGGTTCGATCTTCTAAAATTCATTGGAATTTCTATTAAGGACCGAATGGCCCGAGGCCCCCGGTATATGGGACAACGCTCAAATCGAGGAATGGAAGAAGAATTACTGAGGCTGTCCATGCTCATGGCACTAAGATTTATGCGCAGGTTTGTGAAGTTAATTTGAGACCGGGACAAGCTACTAAGGAACCCAATCCAGCTCTGGCATCGTATGTTTCTGCACGCAATTATTTTCCTGGCTATCTGAAGCATACTTAGTTGGCCGCGTCTCCCATCCTGAAGCCCCGGAGCAAATCGCTGCTGGCGCGGTAGGTCGTTGTTTCAAGTGACAACAGTGGACTTGCTTTTCACAAGCCACTGCGTCCTCCAGCCTGTCTACGCACCTTCCGCCATCTCGGCGCGTGTGGCAAGTTTCGTCATATAGCGGGCGCCCCGGGCTATGTCACGGTCAGCATATCTTCCTTATCCTTGGTCAGGTACCCGACAATGCTCACTCAACTTGATGACAGCCTACCGAAGTCCCCGACCCCAAGGTTATAATTGCACAGTTTAAGCAGGCGGCTATCAACTCCAAACAGGCGGGCTTTGACGGCGTCGAGCGTGAGCTCATACTCTCCTTCTATGGTAACTGTGATTTATCTTTTCTCTAGTCCACGGCGCCAACGGCTATATCGTCCACCAATTCCTGGACTCAGCATCCAACAAGCGAACAGACGAATGGGGAGGTAGCCCAGAAAACCGCGCGCGCTTTGCTAATAGAGACGCTCAAGGCATTGATTGAAGTGTTTGGGCCCGATGTTGCGTTGAAACTTAGCCCAAGTGCGCTGCTCTTTTCCTCAGCCAATCTCTGGCGCATGCAGCTGAACAAAGTATAGCTGGGGGAAACAACGACGTAGGGATGCCCATGCAGGAGACAATCGACACGTTCGGCTACCTCCTCCGCGAGGTTAACAAGCTACGCCTTGCCTACGTCGCGTTGTTCCGCTACAACCCATTTTTTGATCCAGAATACGACGGTCTGTCCCCCGTTAATCCTCCCCAGATTTAACCTCATCTGGATACAGGTAAGAAACGAGGCACGCCGCACGACGTCGTCGAGACGCACAGTCCGTTCTTCCCCGACGTCCCCCTCTTCATCAACGGCGGCGTCACGCCGGAGGAGGCGGAGCAGCTCGTCAGCAGTGGGAAGGCTGCTGGCGTGTTTTTCGGCATGGCCTTCGTTGCACACCCGGATGTCGGGAAACGCATCCGAGCGGGGAAGCCACTAGACAACGCACCGGATTTTGCGACTTTGTATGGGGCTCCCGGTGTTGATCCCAAGTTGGGTACACTGATTACAAGGCTGCGGTATATTAGATATTTGTTGGTTCTGACACTCTTGTTTGTGAATACCTTGCCCAACTCCGCATTTCCGGTATTACTGACAGTAACACGTATGTACCGTTGAATTCTTGCCAAAGAGTTCAAATTACTTAGACGAAGGGGCATGGTTCAATCTGTCAAGAGTGCAAGGAATTGCGCAGCGCGAGGCAAGGCAAGCGTGTCGTCGACGCAGTAGCCGAAATGCACAGGCTGAATGTCGGAATTAGTTGCTTGGACACATGTGTTCACAACGCGCAAGAAATTGAGTATATTTCTCCATATCGAGGTGCAACTGCTGCGAATACAGGCTCAAGGCCGACCGGCCGTGTGCTTAGAGGGTAAATGTTGAGGAGTTCTGAGACTCCCTGAGGGCGTTCACGAAGTTCGATTAGTGATTTCAAAGCAGAAATGAGATCCACATCAGTCGGACGGCGAGGAAAGTCCCAACGTGGCAAGATACGCTGGTTTCGCAGGCCGCGCGGAAGGCTTCAAGGCATGGGATTGCACCCGAACACAATGTCAGTGGCCATGGGGCCCTGGTGCGGCAAAACGTATTAGGTGGTTGTTACGGCGGATGTAGGGCCCCTTGTGGGCGCTAGGAACAATGACAAGTCCGTTGTGTCACTGTGCGATGATCGGTGCTTGACGGGAGAAAACGTGGCATGCGCTGATGATGGCCTAGGAAGTGGATCGCCGTTGTGGCTGACTTCCTGAGAGACTGGGCGACCAGGGTGGAGTGACGGTGGCGTATCAAAACACAAGGGCCGACGTGTTGTTTCTCTGCGTTAGGCTTGCCGGTCACGCACACGGTACGACATGTCCAAGGAACAAGTTCGCGGAGATTTGCGTTGTACACATTCTTCACGGCACCAGCATGAAGGGTTTGAAGTTGCGCCATGGGATTCGAGCGAGGTATGAATGGGAGACATTTGAGATTCGGTGTTCCTTTGTTTCAGTCCAGATATCCGTGGAAAACCGTTTACCAAACCAATCTTGTTGTGAAGTAGATCTTCATACAGTTCATTGCTGCAACCTTGTTTTCCAGAGATGAGGGCTGGTCCTGATTTGGTCAAAGGTTCACGTCCATGCGTTCGAGAACATGTGAAACACTGAGCACCGCGCTTAGATGAGATGAGACCGTAATGAGACATGAATCCACATGCATGGTAATACGATCAGTCGTTCTTCGAGAGCGCCGCGGCTTTGTTCAAGGTCCCTGGCAATTGTCACAATTGAGCACAATCGGCGCGGAGTCGGTCAACAACGGACACTTACTTTCGGCTCCTTTTCTAGCACGCGGATACAAGGGGAAGGTCACCGGCTGGACTCCTGAGAGCCACAGGCCCACAGCATTGGAAGATATGCCTTTGCTTGAGTTGAGCGTTCCAGTCAAGAGGTACACGTGATTGATTCGATCTCTCGATCTGCCATCCTCGCGCGCTGCATCCTGCTCATTGAGCTCAGGCCGGTCCAATATTCCAGGCTCCAGACAGGTCATTATTCAGCCGTAACCTTGGCTTCGTCAAGCAAATGACGAGTCTAGCAGGACCCTAGCAGGACGGAGGCTTGGACAATGGTAACTTAGCCGAATGAGAGCAAGGTACCCGCCGTAGTCGATATCTACTACTACATGAAGGGCTGGAAGTGGGCATTGTTCCGGCGTTTTGACATACGTGCGTGCGTCGTGAGCGTCATTCAATCTCAGCTCACTGATGGCCGCAAAAGAACGAGGAGTCCCGAGCCTGCCTCCGCTGCTTGTCGCCGAAGGACCCGAAAATCCAGACTGCGACTCGTGCCATGTGCGTCGTATGCTTCTTCCTGGAGCTATTGGGCTGACCATCTCCAGATATTCAGAAACTGATTCGTTCTCTGCGTGTCGAAGACCAATATACACAGGCGCCGCCGCCGCCGCCGCGCAGGGCCTTGTTTGTACGGCGGTCTATTCAAGATGCTTGTCGTTGCTACACAAAAAAGAAAGAGCCGATGAGTGTAGGTCAGACTGTCAAACGATTTGAACCGCCAGTCGCACCCGGTGCGTCTGTCGTATGTCTTACACCTACACATACTTACGAGTGGAACCAGGAAGCTGATAGTTTCTATTCACTGCAGAACCGTCTGGGGCAACTCAAGCACCCCTCCATATCCTCCAACCGACGTGGGCACCTCGCCCGACGAAGCTGGATCAACTCTTCAGAATGTCGAGGAGCCAAAGCGTTCCGCCGACAGAGTAGCAGCCATGCTCAACGCGAGGAACCGCTCGCTCGCCACCGCCAATGCTACCGGGTCCTGCGCCCCTTCTCATCGCACCCAATCGGGTCCTTCGTCGCCTCGTCGAGCGACTCGCGCTCAGCCTCTTCTGTCTCGATATCCACATCGTCTCATACCGTCTCGGTCCCAGCATGGAGACGCGCGCGTACATGTCAGTCCCCGCTCCCGTGCCCGTGCCCGCCTTCACCAAGAGCTCTCTCCATGGATTCGCAACTCGGATTCCTTCCGCCCGCGCGATCCCGATCTGGACACTCCTTCATCCATACCCGTGCCTCCCGTCCGCTCTAGAAGACGCACATTTTGCACGGGGCGAGGACCGGGAGGACCCATGAATTCGAAGCACCTCGGCGTGCGTCAATGGCGCACCCGACGCGGACAGAGTCAAGCCCGAAGAGCTACATGGCCGTAGGCTCATTCCACGGAGAAGCACCGGATATCCATGAGGGACGTCCGGGCGATTCTGGATCGTGATTGGCGGGAAAGACCAGATGTGGAATCGGGCTCGATGTCGGAAGGAGTACGCGGAGGGTCTTCGCCGAGCTTCGACCACAGGTCTGGTCTACCCGACGCTGGGTGTGCCTTGACGCCGACGGGAATCGATTCCGGTGCTACCGCTTCCAGGAAGGAACTATGCGGCCGGGGCCTCCCTGCTGCGGGCGAAGACATAACGCACACGCGGCCGGCGGAAGGCGGGAACGGAGGTGCTTGGGACAAGCGTCAGGAGCGCCAGTGGCTCGAGGCGGGGCGAGCGCCGCAGATACACACTGCCCCTCATCAGTGAGCCCACCAGTCGCCTTGGCCGAACTGGTACATGGGTCGACGCATGCCATGCAGCGGCAGGCGATGGTCTGATCGAGTTGAGCCTCGCGATCTGTTCTCGTACGTTTCTTCACGAGACGCGCCCCCCAGGACAACACTACCGCTACCCTTTCTTGGTAGCCAATTTTCCTCTCAATCGTACTTCGTTTCCCTGATTCTGTGTACTCTACAAAATAATGCTTTATAATCTTTTATAAGACTGCGCATCGTGACGAGAAGGATTTGATTGGGAGGGACTGCATACTACGGAGACCGAGGGAGCTGTATCCGATGCAAAGAGTCAAGCGTCTTTCGGAGATCCCGTACGACTACGACAAAGGTGGAAGGGATACATTGGAGAGGAGGGTGTGCAGGAGTAGAACGTGCTCTGGGCGAATCAGAGAGACTGCGAGAAGGGGACGCGTCGACGTGGGCGTACGCGGGTATCGCTAGCTGGCCTCTAGGCCCGGAGGCCACGCTGGATGCAAATGGCAGCTGGGGATGGCGGCAGGAGAGTGCGGCTTAGCTAGGCGATCGTCGAACCCGCGCCATTCGAACTCGTATTACGACAACATCGGCCCATTCGCTACCGTGGATCATGAGGGAAGGCAGTGATTGCGTAGGTGAAGGACCTGCTCTGCATTCTGCAAGAACGCCCAAGTTATCGGAGACGTTGAGACCGACGCCTCCCCATGCGGAATGCAGACGATATATTTGCCTCCGACTTTCTGCTGCGGGCGCTCAAGCTCTCAAGAACGTCAAGTCCATGGACTCGAGAAGAATAGGCATCTGCATGGTGACCAAGCTGCGGCGTCCCGCAGATGAGGACAAGGACCTGGGTATGAGACCAATAGCCACTGAAGGAACAGTCAACGCGCGCGCCGGGCGAACTGGGGCGCGGGTAGGGGGGAGAGAGGTAGACGGTGCGGGTAATGAGGATGCAGAATCCACACGACGGTCTATGTGGAGATCGAGGTTGCATTCTGCATCGGCTGAGCATCCGAGAGATTCGGCGAAGCTCGCGGTAGCCGTGGGGCACTGAGAACGCAAGAGCTCATGATCGTTGTCACTGTCAGACACCTCCACTGAGTCCATGAGGCCAGCGGAAGCGAAGATGGTGGGGTGCAGACCATGCGCCGTCAACGGCGGGCGGAGATGAGAGAGGAGTAACCGTGCTGCTGGTCAGCAAGATCCGCGGAGCGACGGGCTGACCACGAGCTGCACACAAGAGACACTTGTGGTCGATAATGATGCCCCTCGAACGGGAGTGAAGTTGGGACGAGAATAACACTCGTGATCCCGGGAGTGCAGTCGCATAGGCCGAGAGAAGAGTAAGGAACGCGACGCTGAGCCGGCACAGATTGAGGGGCTGCAGAGTAGCAGCAGAGTCGAAGTCAGATGAGGGCGGCACGTGTGGAGATCGAAGCTGACAGCACACGGACCGAGCGCCATCAGATCCGCTTAGATATAGGTATATGAGCGACGGGAAACGAGGCAGGTGGATGTGATGATGGCGAGTTGCGATCTTGAGCCCGGCACTACAAGTGGCATGCCGAAGGTGGGGCGGGCGCGGGACGCAGAAATACGTGCATATGTCCTAGTCGACGGAAATCACGAGAGTGACGCCGACGAGCGGGCGACAAACTGCCACGTCACGAGTGTCGACCCGACCCGCCCCAGAGTCTGGCAGAGAACGAAGTCACGTTCGACCGTCGCAGCAGAGTAGAAGGCCAGGAGAACGAGTTCTCTTAGGCTGTCATTCGACTCTATGGACAAGGCAGGGGGACGACAGCAGTGCGAGAAAGCGGATCCGCACTGCGAGTCAGCAAGGATCTGCAGAGCGACCTGCAATGCGCAATTCCCGAGCTACCACGTCACAGACATGGGTCGCATCTTACAAGCGGAGAACGACAATCCTCAGGAGGCGCTTTTGATCGACGATGATGAATTCTTCGTGCGGGAGTAAAGCTCGACGCAATGGCTTCAGACAGTGTAGGTCGCGTGAGCCGAGAAAAAGGGTCGGTCGTAACGCTCGAACGAAAGACCGACAGTCGGAGTCTAGTTTGAGCCACCGGCATGTTGGGTGAGCATGAATCACAACCCACCCGTTAGATGGTTGATGTACAGCGCATTAGCGAGAGAGCTCGGCGGTGCCGAAGAATGTGTAGAGGCGGACGGTGGTGGACGTGAAGATGAAGATTGAAAGCGCATGGACGAAACGCGTTGCATATCCGGGGAGTATGAGCATGGCGAGTGAAGTACATCGAGGCCCGTGGATGCGATGAGGCGTGGTCATCTTTGATCTCGAGCCAGTGCTGCGAGTGCTGCTGCAAAGGGCGCGGTGAAATAGGTGAACGTGTTGTCAGCGGAGATCGCGAGAGTGACGAATTCGCGCTGTCGACAAACTGCCACGTCACGAGCATGGACCCAGCTCAGAGAAGAAAGCCACGTTCGTGCGTCATAGCAGAGTTGAGAGCCAGGAGCCCGCGTTTTGAGCGATTCGGCTCCCTATAAATGACGAGAGATCGTAGAAATGAACGACGGCAGTGCGGAATAAGGATAAGCACCGCGGATCGACATGAGGAGTGCTAGGTGGGTACTGATGTTGCGAGAGGCGGAGGGTGTGAAAACTTGGAACGAAACTTGGTGGCCACAAAAGAAAAGTGGTCGTCTGCCATCACTCTGAGCAGGAGCGAGAGCCCTATGTCCACAGGTACGCGCTGGTCAAGACGGTTTCCATGTTCAAGGGCTGTAAAATGCGATCAGATGCTAGAAAGATGAGGTGTGCCGTATGCATACCCAGTCCTCGTGCCAGTAAAGGGGAAGCGTCAGCCCGAGGAGTCCCACACCCGTACATGTTCCCCAAGTGACAAAAGACTAGTCGCTGCGATATTTGGATCCACCGAGACTGGGCGGCAGGGTCAAGCCGCATCCAAAGTGAATATTCAAGCTTTCTGCGAAAAGGATAGAGATCTAGGGCTCGGTGTTCGTCTTCTTCGCAAAACACGAAGGTCGAGAATCCTTCACAGAATCTTCAGAGGGAGACGGTGTATGTAGCCACAGAGCCACATGTCAAGCCGTCGAGAAAACGTGGTCTATGATTTGCAACGGGCGTTCGAGCTCGTGTGAAACACCGATGCTCCGAAAGGGCCAACCTTGATATTGAAAGCCATCGAGGACCCGTGCTGGGACTCGGAACGGACGAAACCGGTGAGGGAAGACCTGGGAAGATCACGTCTGATCACCTGATCGCCATGTTTTTCTTTCAAGTCTCAAAAGTTGCAACGTTCAACCGGTACCCTTCCTCATCGTTGACAGCCTAGTTCGGTGTCTCACAAGGACGACTGTCCTTATTCGTCCGCACACTCTGGCACCTGGCCCTTCGTAGTTATCGAAACCTGTATACCACAGCACCGCCTTTCCCTCCGAGCTCTAAATCACAAGTCCGTGACCGCCTGGCGCCCCTTCCACCCTGCTTCCTGGGAGCCCGGTTGAGCAGAGGTTCAAAGGAGGATATAGACGACAGACCTGAGACACTTGCGACGCTCACATCCGGTGCTTTGTCGGCATGCCATGAAGCTCCGGGCCTCCGCCCTCCCCACCTTCGCCCAGCGGCGGCGGCGAATCCTCCGCCCCATCAGTTCCTCCTAGAGTATGTTTTTCAAGACTATTTGTTTATAAGCCGAGAAGGAGAGGATACACACCGGTGACGTGCCCGATCTGAATTGTTTTCTAGGAACGCAGATCAGAACTTGTCACCTCGGAGGGAGCATATATCTTGCTTACCGAAGCGCTCTTGTTGCAGGGAGGCTAGTGACGCATCTCGAGAGCCCCAAGCGCCCTCAGCACCTCTTTCCGTGCCCCCGAGCTATCTCGGTGATAACCAGCAAGCAGACAGATACCGAAGGCCTGCGTACGTAGCGTCACCAATCATCTGCGTCAGATTCGCGTTATGCCTCGCTGGGATGACGCGTCGTCCGTGCTATTGAAGAATCTTTTAACGTTCCTTGCGCTTGCGCATACGACATGTCGCTCCGTATAGACTCGAGCTCGCTACGAACCGGATCGTGAATGAATTGCGTGAGGCGATGCCACGCAGCAGATAGTTACCGTTCGAGCGCCTGGAGGAATGTCCGTCCGCAATCAGTGACATGTTCCCCCATATCAGAAAAGCATCGGCGTCAGCCGTTCTATGCGGGCAGCCAGCATTATAAGTCCTTGCTCATTAGCCGACCATTGCTACGGGATGTTAATAATG
>QVIE01002232.1:0-14874 GCA_013387415.1 Panellus pusillus | reverse complement strand
ACTTCCAAAGAGGGCCGCTGGGCAGGAGCTCAGCTAGAGCGCGAAGCTGCTTTGCCGATCCAAAAGAAAGGGCCAAGTTGCTGCGAATCTGCAAATCATCAGGCATGGGCTATGATTGCTCTCATGAAAGGCACACATACCATTTCAAGCGCCAAAAAATCATCAATATCCTTCATAGTCATATGTGATCTCAAGAGAAAACTCGCCAAATCCCACTCCGCTTTGGAAGCAAATGGGTAATAAATGTTATCCGTCCGATGGTCAGCGTACTGATCCGCATGAATCCAGTCTGAAAAGCTTTGGCCTTGGCGCGGTTGCGTCTTTGCCGCTCCTGGGAATAACTGTGGTTCATCCCTAAGTGTGTCCGATTCGCTTTCCGCACTCAAGTCAGGATCTGGGTCGAAATGATCTGGTGGATACGAGCCCGCATCTACATCCATGGGATCTGGGCCAGTTTGAGATTCCTGTGAAGAAGGAACATGCAACGCCTTGTTGAGCTTTTCGAGATAGTCCTCCGCTTCCTTATCGTCCGAGATTAGGTGCTCCTGTAAAGTGTTATACCATTTGATACAGCTGGATCTTGGGTGATTTAGGTGTTTCAAGACCCCTGTCGTGCTGTCGAAAGTTTTGTTGCAATTGGGACATTGAAATTTCGACATTTCGATGAAGAGTAGGTGAGCGCTAGCGAGATCAATGGTCCCGCTGGTCATGTTTACCAGGCTTGACCAAGTTCCTTCTTCCGCATACACGGCACCACCGCACACATTTCATTCATCTCTACCATCCACCGAGTTATGGACTCGTTCAATCCATGCTCAGACAACAATGAGCCATCTTCCGGAATACAATCCGGCCAGATAGGCTCCACAGCTGAATTGGTGAGTCGTCCTTCGATAACTATGTTTGCTGAAGGCACTGTCCAAGCTAACACTTTACCTTCTATAGATCCTTCCATCGCAAAATATCACTGTCACCATTCCAGACAATGCTCGGGATGCGGAGCGCCTACTGCATCTCGTTCACACACACCTGGATTCCTGTGAAACAGCAAAGTCCTTAGCCCTTAAGAGGCTTCATGAGACCCTCGCGCTTGTTCAATTCCGCCGCGAACAGCTTGAAATGGCAGCGAATGAGCTGACGCTTGCCCAACGTGAGTTCGGGAAGGTTCTAGTCGCAATCAGGACCGCGGGTGTGAAGGAAGTCCGATACATGACTGCCCTGAGCTGCTGTGATCATATTCTGGAGGATTGAAATTCAAAGGTGCATGTCCTGTTGTTGTATCCGTTTCATACATATGTAATGCATTTTTGCTTGGATCTGACGATCCGTGTTATTTTCGCTCTGGAAATCTGCATGAAAACTGCGAAACTGCGAAGATCTGTGCTGATTCTTTCACGCCCCTCTCGCTGACCCTCCGTGCTTTCTCCAGAACATGTTCCTCACCAGCACTGTCAGTGCACTCGTGGCTGGATCAAGGTGCGTTCTCATGACTTTGTGGTGCAAGACTCTGCCTTCTAATCGTTGACTCCAACTTCGCTTTAGGGAATACGAGAGTAATTTCACAGACTGCATTGGATCATTTCCGCACAAGTCTATCGACAAAGAAGGATGATCCATACTCCGTCCTTCTGCGTCGGAATAAGCTGCCAATGGCGCTGCTCGACGATGCAGCAAATCCCAACTTGCGCAAGGTGGGTTTTTCAATCAGTTCAAAGCAAAGTGCTGATTCATCACAGCGTCCCCATATTGTCGAAGTGGAACCCTTTGGCGAAACCTTTGGACCCAAGGCACCGAGAAAGCGACCCAGAATCGAGGCAGGGTCTTTTGATGAACTGAGCAAGCTTGGTTCAGCCGCAGAAGAGGTAGCTGCCGATGCTGCAAATGAAAACGGAACGGGAACGATAGGTAAGATCGTTGTTTTCATTTTCCCCTTCCGAACTAATTTGTCGACAGAGCGACTTGCTTAGTCTTGCATCATCTATGATTTGGTGCCGAACTGGGTTACTGTACGTTCGGTTTTCGTTCCTTTGAACCAGATCTAATGTATAGTATTTAGGCACGCTACATCCAACATCTCACCCCGCGCTACCCAACTATTGCGTTCCATGCGTCGCCGAATCATTCGTTTGGCAAGGGGTCACTCATCCAGCTTCTACGTCAGTTTGCTCAACAGCATTCAGATAAGAAACAAATATCTGTCGGTTTCGTCGGGTATCCCAACGTCGGAAAAAGTGGCGTTATCAACACGCTCAAAAGCGGCAAAGTCTGCCGCGTCGTGCCAGTGCCAGGAGAGACCAAGGTAAACTCATTTGCATCACCCCTGCCAGTCGTGCTAAAGAAACAAAAGGTCTGGCAATATATCACCCTGACACGGTGCATCTAAGTACCTCATCGACTGCCCGGGTATTGTGCCCACCTCAGCGCATGACACGGAAACGTCGACGGTCCTTAAGGTGTAGTGCGTGTCGAGTCGCTTCCAACACCGTCGGACCACATTCCGGCGCTGATGGCCCGTGTTAAACACATATATCTCTCGCGCACTTACGGTGTCGCCCTTCCTGCTGAGGGCAGCTGGAATCCGGAGGAGTTCCTTGACAAACTCGTGCGGATGAAGGGGCGACTACTGAAGCATGGCGAGCCGGATCTGGACGCAGTCGCTAAAATCGTGTTGAGCGACTGGGTGCACGGCCGGATACCGTTCTTCGTTGCCCCGCCGGAGCGATCGGAGGAATTGAATAAGAGCGAAGCCAAGGAACGTGCGAGGCGGGAGAAGGGCAAAGACAAGATGGAGGCAGGGTGGAAAGGGCTGCAGGGCGCGGATGGGGAGGTGCCCGGGGTGCGGCAGAACTTGGGAACAATCATGCCAAGGAATGCGTTTATAGCGGAGGATGCTCAACCGCTTGACGACATGTTCGTGCGTCCCGCGGCTGCAGTTGACGAGGCGAGTGGAGAGGAAAGTGATGGTGATGAGGGCGAAGCTGAGCCTGCCGAGGAGGAAGAGGAGATGACCTGGAATGATGTGTGGGAGGGTGTTAAGATGGACCCGGCGGAGAACCCGGAGACCACCGTTGCCCCAGGTATGCTCTCGATCTCAGCTGTTGATGGGAATCTCATGTCACCACAGAAGACTCCGTCGACCCAGATGAAGATGGGGATATTCAACAAGCAAAAGAGCCGCGTATGAAGATGAACAAGGTTTGCCGCTATATTTTTTCCCTGACAAGTCTCGATGTTTCGTGCAGAGAAGGGCGGTGAATTTTTATTCTGAAGCCAACGTCAAGAACAAGAATCGGAGCAAATCAGCGCTGCTCAAGTCGCTGCCTCATGGGAAGCGTCCAAAGGAGGGTCGTGGTCGGCGGAAAGATTCAAAGAATAGTAAGTCAGCGCTCTATCATACCGATTTCGACAGGCGCCCTGAACTCTCCAATTGCCAGAACCGCCTCAGCAAATTCCTTCGCGCTCTGCGGTGTCTCTCTCACTGCGACGAATTGACGATTTTGACAGGTGCCCTGAACTTGTCAATTGCCAGAACCGCCTCAGCAAATTCCTTCGCGCTCTGCGGTGTCTCTCTCACTGCAACGAATTGACAATTTTGACAGGCACCCTGAACTCTCCAATTGCCAGAACCGCCTCAGCAAATTCCTTCGCGTTCTGCGGTGTCTCTCTCACTGCGACGAATTGAAGGAGGAGGATTCCCATTACTATACGGGTGTTGGTGTTTTTGGATGGATCTTGGCAAGGAGAAGGGGCCTGAGCGCTGGGATAACAAACTTGGATTGCTTGATACTCTGAAAGAATTGTGTACAACTACTAGTACTGCTAACAGTGAATGGTTCCTTGCGTTCGAAAAGTACATGTACGTTATTCTGTATATGTGATGTTCGAGCTGCCAGCGAATAAAATTGGCCTAACACTACATAGCGCTGCATAGTACTGCTCAACGTTGAGTGGCCTCTGCATAGTGCTGCATAGTATTTGGTGGCCTCTACATAGTGCTATGCAGCACTATGAATGCTATACTATGCTATACGTGCTATGGTACTATCGCCGGACTATGGCTCGCTTAGTGTTTTCCTGATGAAGTGAAATGGTGTTTGTTCGCGTGATATCTGCTGCCAAACAGGACCTAACGCGTCGCTCGCTGCCGTCCAGCGCGTCTGCCACTCCACAGGATGGATGATAACATCGACACATCTCTTCTTCTTCATCAGCAGCTTCAAGCTGTCGTATTTTTCCGAGCACAACGAGCAGCTTCACGTGCACCAGGAACCACTTTATTGAAGCTGTGCAAGGTAGCTAGGTAGGTAGTAGTATTACACGGCAATGTCAAGTTGACTAAGATCAATAAGAGGTGTTTGCGCCGCCGTTGGCCGGAACCTCCGCTCGATGTTGAAGCTTGAAGTGGATAGAGCACTGAGCAGAGGTGGATGACGGCCGCGAACGGCTGATGATCATTGGTTACGAGATCAATGACGTGCAGCCGAATGCGGTTGATGAGTGTCCGAATGCGTCGAAAAACAGTTTATTCAAAAGAAATCTAGTCTGCAGAGGGGGTGGGGGCCTTTGCAGATTTGACTAGATTTGAGGTTTGCAAGAGGCTCCGGCGAGCAATTAGAAAGAAAACCCATTGATGGGGTCCTGACAGGTGTCACGGCACCTCGGCGAAACAGCGAAAAAGCGTTAAAAGACTACTTTTTTCCTTATGGAAAGTCAACCAGTGACATGGAAAATGCTGCAGAACACAATGGTTTCGGCCGCAGAATCAACGTTGCTGAAACTCGAAGTTTCCGCCACACAAAAACCGCTGCCAAATCTATTGTTTTCAGCATCGGCCGGCTCATTCGGCATTTGATCGGCATTGCTTCGGCATAACGTGCCGACTCCGAGGCTCAGTTGCCGACTGAGTGCCGGTTTTCGGCAGAATTAGCCGGCTGGTGCTGAAAACAATAGATTCGGCCGCAGAATCACAATGCATGTTTGTTAGAAGCAAATTCTGATGCCTCCCATCAGCCCCTAAGTACGATTTTGCACTGCCCAGGCCATGGTCAATCTGTTCCCTCAGCTGGACGGCCCTCCCCCGTTGAACAACACCATCCTTCCACAAAATCTGCCTTTCACCTTATCTTCTCTTGTCAGTGCTTATGGCTTAGTCCTTGCCGCCGAGACCGAGGCCGTCAAGTGCTATCGGCTTACTCAAAGCCAGTCGAACTTGGCGGACATGGACGCGGCTGCCAGGGACGTCGTAGACTCTCGCGTTGTGGGGTTTCTGTTCCCCGCGCTCTGGAATATGCGGCACGCCCTTGGCGACCAACCCCTCAGCAGACTGGCTCTGGAGGTTCTGTCCACGAGTGCTCGCCCCGCCGAAATATACCATCTTGGGAGAAAATTCATCGATCATCTCATTGGATCTTGTGCGTTCTCCTATGCACGTTCCCGTGTTTCATTCACAAAGCCACGATAGTCCGCACCACCACTGTGCCGCCGCCCCCTTCCAACCACCCGTCGCGCCCTTCCAGGGACGAACTGGAGGACATGCTGTACGATGCAATCCAGGAGTCATCCACCAGCCATAGCAGTGCAAGAGCCAGAGTAAGCATGTCTCTGTAGAGTGGTATCTGCACTCCTCACCTGTGGCTTCCAGGCGCTTGCCCGTGATGGCTATCGATGCATGGTCACGAACACCATCGACGCCAACTCTTTCTATAAGCACCCGGCTATAAAAGAACTCCAGTCAAGAACCGACGCCGCCATCAATGACGTTCAAGCATGTCATATCCTCAACGAATCTGTCTTGCAAACTATGGAGCCGGCGGACGACAAAGACGGACAAGTTCGCATTGGTCTATAGTATCCAAGTGGGTATCAGTGCAAATCTGATTCGTAGCTTGCAGCGCGGAAATGCCAGCGGAGCGATAGCGATTCTCGATACGTTCGGGCTCACGCACCTCGCCACCCAACTATCTCCCACTGCTCCTGCATCTGCATCCGGAGTCCACGTCGTACTCAACGTCCTCTCCCTTCAAACCTCCCTCCACCGCGCTTTTAGCCTCCTCAAACTTGCTCTTGAGCCCGTCGCAGATGAGGTTAGTACTAGGCCAGCTACCCCTCGGGCTCAGATCATACCAGTGCAGGCTGAATTTAATACTGCCCAGCCAAATACTTACGATGTCATCTTCGTCTATCCGCAATCCGCCATCGGGCTCTACGGCCTCAAGGACCGAATCACCCTCACCAACTTCGCCACCCCCGACACCCACAATCCCAAGCAGGCCGGTCATTTACCCGAACTCCCGCTTCCAGACCCCCGTCTCCTGGCTCTCCACGCAATATGCGCCCGCGTCGCACACCTATCTGGCGCCGCACACGCCTTGGACGATCTGGATCGGGATGCTGAGAGCGCTGGGGTGCTTGCGAGCGATGGGGCGTCGGCGAATCTTCTGCATTCGAGGTTGTCCCCGCTTGCTACGGTTGTCTAGAATGGAAGATCCTGTGAGGAGTGTTGGTGCATAAAAATTACTGTACTACTAGTCTCGATACCATCCGTTTTTGGTACTTATAATGAACAGTAACCAGTAACTAATCGCACATCAGTTGACCTAAATAGTAAAATCGCTCTGGATCTCCAATCAGTGGCTCTCCCCGGCGTTTCCTCATATGAACAGCAAAACATTCAGATTGCACGAGACTACACACAACTCATCAACACCGCTCAAACACCTTATACAGCTCCGGCAAACTAGCAATCTGCACAACATCTCGGTCCAGCAGCGTCTTCGGCGCACACAGGTAGCGCCTCAGCGCCGGAAACACGGTGTGCTGAATCTGCCAGCGCTCCGCCTTCTCCTCCTGCGCCCCGTCCCCGTCCGCGGCCGTCCCGGGTCCAGCGGCTGAGCAGAGTGGGCCGGGGACGTAGAAGTATGCGAGCTCGCGCAGGAACGACTCGAAGCACTCCGTTTCCGAGTTCCAGTCGACCTGCACGTTTGCGTAGGAACACGGGACGCGTAGGCATGTATGAATAATTCGTACCTGCGGCCCGAGACGCATGAGGAAGCTCGGCAGCTTGTCCAGATTCGGCGTGTACTCTCTCAGCAGGAGCGGCAGACTCTCGAGCTGCCCCGCAGACGTGATATTGAAGGCGAAGTACTCCGCCAGCATCTCGCGGCGCGCCGTGAGCGTCTCCACGATGCGCTGGCAGCCGACTCAGCAGCCTTGTCTGTCAAAAGGAAGCGCAGGCGATCGCACTCACATCGACGATCTGCGGCTTCGTCAGCCCGCTTTCCTCCGTCGTCTCTTCGTGTTCGACTGCGATCTCGATGAGCTTGCGCAGCGCTGGCGGGGGCTGCAGCTTCAGCCGACTAAAGTCGCCGAATTGCCGCAGTCCCAGTTGATAAAAGAGTTCCTCCCTAATTAATCGGAACGTCAGTTGGCAGACTAGAGGGTTCGGGCCGCAGACGTACGCGAGCGCCCCGTGGTTGACCAGATACAGCTTCGTCGAATGCTGGATCAGCGAAAGACACTTGTGCAGATCGACGATCCCGACAAACGTGTGTTTTTCGAGAATCTCAGTGAGCTCTACCGCGCGGCGTCAGTTAGTTAGTTAGTTGAGTTAGAAGCGAGAAAGCCATCGCCCACGCCCACGTTTGTGTTTTCCCTTGACCGCATTCTGCCGCAGCTTCCCCACCGACGTCAAGAAACACTCGGATTCCTTGATCTCCCGTGATCTGGATGTATCCGCCGGCTTCGCCATACTGGAAGACGCCCCTGAGGGGGCGGTGATCTGCGTCGGGTTGACGACGGGGAACATCGATTCCAGGGTTCGGTCTTGCAGAGAGGTCCGGACTTTGTGCTGCGATAGCGTTTTCTTGGGCGCTAAAAGACCGACTGCGTGAGCAGAACTTGGCTATGAGCCAAGGACATGGAAAACATACGAGCGGGCGCAGTGGGTTTTGACGGTACATTCTCCCCATCCTCCCCGTCTCTCGCCCGTTCTTTCCCTTTCCGCTTCTTCGACGTCGACTGCTCCAGGTCAGCTATCCCACCCGTCAGAAGCGTCTACCGAGCGTCAATACATCGTGCGGCACACAACAAGCACCCGCAACATACCTGGTACTCGAAAACCCTGGAATGGCTTTGCGACGCCAGAGACTTCTGCAGCGCGTCTGAGATCTGGTCCGTGATCTCGTCCTCGTTCAGAAAATGGACCTCCTTCTTCGTCGGGTGGACGTTGACGTCGACGTCTTGCGGGTTTATATGCAAACTAGAGAACAGAGTCAGCCGTGATTTTACTCGAGGCCGGTAGATCCACCTTAAGTATATAAAGGGCGACGCTCCTTTTGGGAGAACGCCGCTGTACACGGCTTCCAAGGCTCGCTTCATACGAGAAGACTCGACCAGCCGATCTATAGAGAGAGTTTGAGGCGACTCGAAAAGAACGACTGTGCGTACGGTTTATGAACAAGAGAAACACCATTTTTTTGGATTGATAGTTGGCATTGGTGAAGTGCGCTTCCGCCGTCCATGATTCACGACTCCCCTGGCGTCCTGCTTCTTCCTCTTCGTCGTCTCGAGGCGCCTTGTTCTTGTCTTCAATCGTGCCGTGAAGCAGATCTTTCGCTATTGAGTGGCCATATAGCAAGCGGATAGCTTGCGTGACCTCTGAAGAAGAAGGCGTGGTCAGGTCGGGCGAGGGAGAACCGACCTTGGAGCTGAAATTAACTTGGAAAGGGCATGAAAAACACCGCATACCTTCTTGCACGAGAAGGAAACCTTGGGATTATGGACTGCATACTTGGTTATAACGTCCAGAATCCTTGAATATTCCTCAGACGCGCTACGTAGCGCGGAAAGGCGCGTCGGGGTGTTGTAAAATAGGTCCTCTATCTTCGGAGGTTTGAATGCCACGGCAGCGGGCAAAGTGAGATGATCCTCACGACGATCGTAGTACCATCGTTACCGGCGCAAGGTTTGGGTTCGGCCGCTTGACCAGGCTTTGCTTCGACGAGTGCTCCATCGAGGTAGTGCGCCCTGCAACCTGTTGAGAGTAGATTATTGGAAAACGGGTGCCACTGACTTCCAAGCACACGTCTCTGTCTTGGTTTTCGTTACTACCGAGAGGTGCGCAACATGCGAGATTGATGCAAGGGCCTCTCCGCCTGAACGGCTTCAGCGGGCATCCCAAGAGCCTGTAAGCACTCACGGAACCCATACGTCCTGATGCGCGACAAGTCAGAGAAAGTCGACAGTTTCGACGTCGTGAAGCGCTCCGCCAGAATGGGGAGGTCCGCCCTCTGGCACCAAAGTCAGCAGACACGTAGAGGCACGATGCCTGCGACAGACACGAATGCCACAACCGTTGTCCTGGATCTGCAGGAGTTTCATACCCCCATCCTTGACTGTGATGCGGATGGACGTGCAACCTGCATCGAGGCTGTTCTCGAGAAGTTCTTTGAGGGCCGACGCAGGCCTGTGGATGATCTCGCCTGCAGCTATGCGGTTAATTAGCGATTCCTGGAGTCGCCGGATTGGCAGGGGCTCGTTTCGGTCGCTCATAAAGAAATTCGCGATCACGTGTAACGCGTCGGCATCAAGGAGCGGTGGTCTACATGTCTATGAACGATGATATACAGGATAATTAAGTAGGAGTGTACTTCTAGCCTATCTACACCGTCATAATCCCCCGTTTCAGAGCTACGATAACTTGCCCAATCCGTCTACCACCACAAACACCACTCCGCTGCTGGGCACCGCTCGCAACACCGTCATTCCACACCCCGCATACAGTCCCCGGATCCCATGTGTTGTATACATCTTGACTAATGTCCGATAAAACGAGGGAGACCCCGACTTCACCACCTGACCACCAGGTCGATGTGACAGCAGTTCCTCCTCCGTCTGAATGGCGCTCTTAACCGTGTCTGCGGGGTAGAGCGCCAAAACGCACGCAGCACCCGATATCGCGCCCGAGACGGCAGACTCCCAGGGCAGGAGGGTGTTGTCTGTCGCATTCCGTTGCGGACCGAGCCGATGATCGAGCAGTCCGCTCGCGACCCACTCCTTGACCGCGAACCAAGATGCCGTGCCACCGGTCTCACGTAGGAGCGTCCCCGTCTGCCCCAGCCAAAGCCCACGCACGCCGTGTGTCTCGATTGTGGAGCGCACAATGGAAACAAGTCCGGGAGGGCGCCTACTGGCGCGATCGAGCGAACTGGAATGCCCGAGAATGCGGCCGGAGATCGGAGACGGTGACAATGGTGCGCTCAAACTAGCCACAGACTTTGGGACGGCGTGTATTGGGGGAACACGGGCACTTGTAGTAGTATTCATCAGCTGAACCTGCATCTTGCACTTGACCAGCTCGATGGGCGTGCTATGAAGGTAGTCAATATTTCAAAGTGAGTGGGAAAAAAAATGTACGCACAGTATGAAGCTGGTAGCAAAACCTGCACCAGCAGCAGCGAGACCCAACTGGGGGATCGAAAGCTGTGGCGTCTCATAGTATTTTCGTATCATATTTTGGAAATAAGAGTAGGAAAAGAACAGTGCAGCGGTCTCCACCATCGAGCCCGCGAGTGGCGCAGGTAGTCCCTGGATTGAAAAAAATCATTTCGAGAGTAGGAGAGATAGAAACAGACGGATACGCACGCGATACAGCCCCCGAAAGCCCTCGTTCTTCCATGTCTGCTTCAAAGTATCCAGCGGGCCTTTGAACCGTTGGTTTTCGTCCGTGGGGGGCGTCAGGAGCTGGGCTTGGAGCCGCACCTTGGCAAGGTCGGCTGGGTACTCGATGATCTTGTAAAAAAAATTGGCGACAGTCGTCTTAGCCCGACCTGAATGTACATACCTCGGATACTACGCCAGCAAGCTGAAGATATTCAGGAACGCAGAGACAGGGATAATAAGGGCACGCACACTACCGATGACGATTTCTTTAGCGGCATCCCGCAGAGACATTACGGATGGGTCATCGCCGTCAGCGACGCCATCCTTGCGCATAGTCCTGATGCAAGTCTGTTGATGCTCTTTCAGTTCATCGTGGAAAGCGCAAAGCCGGAGAGACGTGGTGTGGCCCGGCAGATGACGTAAGCTACACGCGATCACGAGCTCGGCGGGCGACGCGGGGACGCCTCAATGCCGCTCAGTACTTACGTATTGTAAATGATGCATTAATGATGTTCCAGCCGTCCGTCCTTGCCCAATGCCATGCTATTTTACTGACACGCGAGACCAGCCCAACATTCTGACTAGCAAGGTCCCGACTCCAATCACGCAAAATATGCTTCTGCACCTTACCACTGGCCGTCTTGGGCAGTTCCGTTGCAGTGATATCCTCTCCGACGACGAACACCCATGTCGGCGCGTTCTGACAACCCAAATGGTAGGTCCGTCCATGAGCTTATACAAAAATTCATGCTTACCTGGGGTTCATCGCCTGTGCGACAGTCTCTCTTACAGCTTCTCTCGTGACCTTGACCCTGGTTTACGCACGATCCACGCGCCCACGACTTCACCATAGACACTGTCTGGTACAGAGACGACCGCCACTTCCTCAACCTCGGGGTTTGTCAAGATAACCTAACCAGCTCAGACAGCGATTAAAAGCCTAGAAACAAACATCGGACTTACGTTTTCAATTTGAACCGGGAATAGATTCTATAGAAATTCAGATGGAATGGTCAGTTCAACTCTCCAGATACACGCACTTCGCCGCCTCGTATGATCATATCCTATCGCTCGTTAAGTTTGACGGGAAAACAAAGAGTAATTTACCGTACCTTGATTCTGCTGACAACTAAGCTGGAGTTCAGTACCGCTGATCATCCAACAAAAAATTCTGACCGCGTAGATACCCCTCCTCGTCCATAATTCCTTCGTCCCCTGTATGCATCCAGAGTGTCCCATCTAACGGATCCGTACGCATCACCTGTTGGGTCTGCTCCTCATCTCCCCAGTATCTATGTATGTTCGACTCAGTTTCGCAAATTTAGGCGGGGAAAAATTGATCACCCTTTCTGCAACAGATACCCAGCGACACAAATCTCTCCCGGAGTCCCAACGGGGACAATGTTACCTTCTGGGTCGATCAACTTCGCTTTGACGTGGGGTTGCACCCGTCCAACTGTCTCCACCCGCTTTACGAGTGAATCTACGGCTGTGGTTTGGAACGAGACGGGGCTGTTGGTTGAAAGTCGGCAAATCAAAACTCCAGCCTTCGGTGCGAAGATAAAAGCGTACCTCGTCTCAGCTAGGCTGAAATTCAATCAGTGTTCCCAGTTCGACTGTGCATCTGACGCACTCATTCCATACGCATTGGTTAAACCATCGAGGTTGAGCTTTTCAATCAGACTCTTCATCAGCTCAATTGGAACAGGAGAGCCTGCCGCAATCCCCGTTCTACCGAGAACATTGTGAACACAAATTCGTGAGCGCAGAAGAGCGCCCGGATTACCTCAGCCGTGAGGTGTCCAAGACCTCTCCATTCCTCCGACGTCGATCGACTTCTGCGAGAACGCCTAGGAAATGTGTGGGCACCCCATGAAGGGCGGTGCATTTTTCCTGCACGACCGTCTCCACGATCGCTTTGGGTCGAAGATCTCTGAGGGGTAGACGATGCAGGCACCGTGTGTCCAGGCGGCTAGGTTTCCTAGGACCAGCCGTGTTGTTCTGTCAGACAGGATAATTCGTCAGGTGCGCTGTGGAGTACTCATCAAAGCAATGGAACAGAGGAGGAACATTGCCTGATCTATTTTTGAGACAACAGTCGTGCGGATAAGAAATACAAATCCGCACAAGGACGTCCTTCTCGGAGAGAAACATGCAGCGACCGATAGATATGCCGTTGTTTAACAAGTTAGAATGAGCGAGCTAGTCAATTTTAGTTAAGAGAGTATAGAGACAAGAGTAAAATTTACCGAAACAGCTTTTGGAGCTCCGGTGGTTCCGCTATAAAGTATGTTGAAATGTAATTATTCAGCGGTGATGAGCATTGGGTTACCTTGTAAATTGCAGATTTATAACATCGTCATTGCTAAGAGATCTGGAGATTTCTTTCTGCAGATTGCTTTCGCGCGAGGATTCATCCCAGACCATGATCTCTCGCCAGTCAATCCAACTCTTGAGTCCAAGAGTTTCAGCCTCCTTGGCGAACCCGCCCGTCTTGTCGACCACGATGAGATTCCGGATCGCGGGTAGCAAAGGTTCCTGTATAGCAGCAGGCTGTGAATCCCGGAGACCCGGAAATTTTTTTACCAGCATCTCGAGATAGGCGGAGGTTCGGATCCCGGGACCACAAACAGGTGGGAGACACCGACTAGGTTCAACACACCAGCCTGTGAACGACAGTGTTCAGACATACTTACCGCGCTAAGCGGCACATTACCAGCTCGTCAATTCGGTACGCGGGATTTATCGTCACCAAAATCGCGCCAATGCTAGCACAAGCCCATTGCAACATCGCATACGAGCTAAAGTTTCTCCAGTGTATTATTCCTCAGAGAAGACGCGTTGAATCACCTGTTGTTTCCCATCAAAAACCCCCACTCGATCGTCTTTTCGGACGCCATACGCAGAAGGCCACGCGCGAGCGCGTTGATATGCCGGTTGAAATTCCTCGAAGTCCCATGCTAAATGAGATCCTGTGCCCAGATTCCGAGCCACGGGTCCACCGTGCACGGAGGGGGATTCTGTTCTGCAGATGAGCGCTGGTCGGTTGCTGTGTTTCTGCAGTATTTCGCTTTGGAAATAATGGAAGAGGGTCGTCGAAACAAGGGGGGGTTTCGAGAGCGCCTTGCACGGCGGACAGTAATAGACGTCTTTTGGCACCCAGGGCGATTCAAGATGGGAGGTCGTACTCGTAGTTGCCTCAGCATATCGAAGCGGGGCCCCCGTGCGCCCCACACCAGTGGCATCAAAACAAACAAGCTGACAATTCCGGAAAGTTGTCCCGATTCCCGAACCAGCCCGAACCACGATCAATCGACCTCGCGGACCCTCTGGATTTTCTCTATGTATCGCGGCGCCGCTTGCAGCGGCTCGCGCAAGCCTATGGATACTTCGCAACTGATTAGTGCTGCGCTGTCTAGCAAGTTGAGCTCTATCGTACGCATGCATGAAATCCTTGTGAAATCCTCTACTTATCAATGTCCTGCAAACGTGCCTGTGACCTCCGCAAATACAGCTCATGTGCGCAATCACCTTTACCGACGAGTCAGCACCAATCGCTTGCGTTGAGAGTCCTATCCTGATTCCACGGGCCCGGAGACATTGAATTCTGAGTCGTCTGACTGCCGTCGTTCGTCTTGAACGTAGACTGCGAAGTTCGTTCGGCCTTTAAACGCTCACAGTATCTCTTTCCCTTTCTCAGGTATGTGTGCTCCACCCAGCTATGGCGTCATGGCCTCAGAAGGAGTCTATCCGGCCCGCCGATCTCTGCCACGAGTCTCAGCTTCACAAATGATCACCCTCCAGGTATCTGATTAATCTCGGTCATTTGAGCTATAAAAGGAGCACGATGCTTGGAAGCGACTTCCCAACCACCCATGTTGGTTTCCAGGTACAGCACTGCCTCTGAAATTTCTCTATCGTCGCTGAACCTCCTCGAGCCGATTCAAGCCGCTTTCTCGTTCAGTGTAATTACTGCTATCTGTCTGCGCCCGGTGTATGCAGCGACTACCGTCATCCCATCGACGAGCTTCAGTAGTTATTCGACACTGGAGAGAGCTTTGGGTCAGTTCACTACCTGAAAACACTTAATTCGCTACAGTTTTAAATCTCACAGGCATGCAAGTATCGTCACTTTCTCTAATTTTGTTGAATCACATCGCCCACTAGATTTGTACCCCGTAGGTGCATCATTCTTTTCGTTAGGTTTGAGGTTCA
>QVIE01001242.1:0-11060 GCA_013387415.1 Panellus pusillus | reverse complement strand
CATAGACATCTCGTCGGCCTTTCTGAATGGAGAGATCGATGCCGAAAGTGTACATGCGGCAAGCGGAGGGCTTTACAGAAAAAGACTCGAGCTGGGTGTGGAGGCTGCTGAAGTCCATCTACGGATTGAAGCAAGCCTCGCGTATCTGGCATCTGAAGCTCGACAAGACCCTCTGCGAGCTGGGTTTCGAACGCGTCCGTTGTGAGCATAGCGTGTGGTGTGGAAGCGGGGAGAAGATCGCATTATTGTGCCGGTTTTCGTTGACGACATAACAATGGCGTCCAAAAGCAAAGCCGGGATTCAGCAACTAAAGGACGACCTTGGAAAGCTTTCAAACTCCGAGACTTAGTCCTACACTTTCTTACTCGGGGTAGAAGTCATTCGCGACCGTCCTAATCGAACTGTCTCCCTTTCCAGCGTCAATATATCATCGACGTGCTCGAACGGTTCGGCATGGCTAACTGTAATCCCGTTACCACACCCATGGACACCAGCATACAACTGTCGGCATCTATGGCGCCAAGCTCGGACGAGGATGTTGCCCACATGAAAGACAAGCCATATGCGCAAGCAACCGGAGCGCTGTCCTATCTGTCAAATGTCACGCGCCCTGACATCTCACATGCCGTCGGTGTACTCTGTCGTTTCAATCACAGCCCCGGACCGCAGCACTGGAAGGCCCTCAAACACCTCTTGCGTTACCTCAAAGGGACAATAGACATGAAGCTTACCTACGCGCCTTGCAAATCACCCACAGACGACGTGTTCACCACCTATTCGGATGCCGACCACGGAGGCAACCCAGATAACGGACGTTCCACATCTGGGATGGTTGTCAAGATCGGTACCGGAGCTGTTAGCTGGCATAGTCGATTGCAGACGATCGTCACTCTCTCCACTACCGAAGCGGAATATGTCGCTGCTTGCACAGCTGGAATGGAGATAATCTACCTGCGTAACTTGTTTCAAGAGTTTGGTACAACATACAGCATGCATCCACTCTCTATGTGGACAACCAGTCGGCAATTGCTGTCGCGAAGAACCCGGAGCATCACGGACGTATGAAGCACTTGGATCTTCGTTTCTACTGGCTGCGCGAAGCAGTGGAACGAGGTCTCATCAAAATTGTCCATTTACCGGGCGTTGAAATGCCAGCGGATCTCCTCACAAAAGCGCTCGGACGTGTCAAAGTTGAAGAATATCGCCAAATGATGGGTATTGCTTAACGTCAGTTCCATTTCGTTAGGGGGAGTGTTAGAATTACATTATTAACTCGCTAGAACTATACGTAATCGCACCATACATAGTCGCCGCCTGCGGTCGTGTGAGTCTTTATCGACTTACCTTCGACCGCAGGTAAGTAAAGAGTAGTCTCAGATAATATCATCGACTTACCTTCGACCGCAGTGAATATCTGCGTCTCACATGAGATTGTTAGCAGCGAGGACGAAGCACCCGCACTGCGGCCTCCGACCCCGCCACGGCTCGCTGATGGTCGGGAAATACAGGTGGTGGAGCGCTTGGAAATGGATATTGACGCGGCCATGCTTGATCTGACAGTACAAGAGTCTACGACCACCGCGCCTCTTCCTGAGCTCAGTACTCCCCCTGCAGAATGCGAGCTCCAGGACTCTGTTATTCCACCCGAAAAACCTGATCACTCCGTGAAATCACCTACCGATCACCCATGGAAGTAGCGCTTGACTCCTCCAGAGACAAGCAGAGCCCGTCTTCCATCTTACCAAAAATTTGACAAGGCGCTCGCAACGCTGGAGAGCAAGTCGGAATCCACCGGCTTCCCCGTCGACCACCCATGGAACCACTTGACTCCTCCAGAGACAGACGAAGCTCGTCTTCCACTTCACGGGGATTTTGATGAGGCGCTCGCAACGTCGGAGCGCGACTCGGAAGCCACTGCCTCACCCACCGATCCTCAATCTGATTAAGCTTTTAGCGCAGCAGTCCCCACTGGCGTCGCATCCGCGCCTATTCCCTTCCAAACCCACTCTGCTCCCGTGGCACCTCCTTCGCTTACTTCTCTGATTTTGTACCGCCCTCTCTTGACGATGCGGGCATGTCTTCGTGACCCTCAAGCCGTACGAGGTGGCAGGGGCGGACGAAGAGTGCTAATGATATGGAAGAAACTAATGTTTCATCCGCATACTGCTTCGAAGCTGTTCTCCAAGACGATGCGTCAAGTAACGCCCGAAGGCCAAGCTGTTCAAAAGCCCGCTGCCGGTGGCTTCCTGCTGTCCACTTCCATTGGGAGGACATTTGAGCAGGCAACGGGAGCGCAGGGCCCTGTAGTTTATGAGATATCCCGATGATATCGCGCAGACGCGGAAGCGCGATGGCGGGAACAGCTCCTTGCGGAGGCCTCGTTAGACGGAGGTGTGGAGAATTTTCGTGTGGAGGGGGACGCAGATGCAGCCATGGCCAAAGCTTTCGGAACGTGTCTGAGCTTCAGCTTCTGCCCTCTCCCTTTTCGGAAGATCAACCGTGCCCGGCCCCTGAAGCTGCAGCAGACCCTATTACGGGGATTACTGGTGCGGAGGCGCAGAACGCGAGTCACAGGATCTCAGTGTGCAGCTCACCGATCATCCTGTTCTCGCCAGTGTTCACAATAATGCTTCATCCCAGCTCGGATGCCGGCTACGCGTACGCTGATGTGGAGTTCGGGGTGAGCCCGCGGTTTCATTGTCATCCAGTGTCGTGAGATCAACGTGCCCTCAGTCCCAATGCTTCTGTGGAGCGTCCTTCTCGTCCAGCCTCTCCGCTTCGAACGAGGGTAACTGCAACTACGCATGTAGCAGCGGCAGTACGCGCCTCTTACTCTCTCTGTTTTCGACCTGATTATAAGCTGAGCTCTGTAACTGTTACTGTAGCTGGCACTTGTGGAGGATTCAACTACATCAACGTCTACAAGGCACCGTCCACGTCTACCACAACCACGACGGCTGCTGCAACCACCACGACCGTCGGCACTGTCGTTTGGACTGCACTGGGATGCTACACCGACTCGTCGTCTGCGCGCGTCCTCTCATATTCGGCCGCAGACAGTTCGACCAATAGCGTCAACTCTTGTTTGACTACATGCGCGAGCGCGGGGTACGTCTATGGCGGCGTGGAGTATGGGTGCGTTCTTCGAGTTGTTCTCTCTGCTTTCTCGCTGAAACTTGGATTATCGCAGGCTCAGTGTTTCTGCGGATCTTCCTTGGTGGCGAGTGCTCAGCACTCGGACAGTGGGAACTGCAACTACCAGTGCTCGGGAGGAGGTGAGA
This sequence comes from Panellus pusillus, assembly GCA_013387415.1. Classification (NCBI taxonomy): domain Eukaryota; kingdom Fungi; phylum Basidiomycota; class Agaricomycetes; order Agaricales; family Mycenaceae; genus Panellus; species Panellus pusillus. The sequence goes on along the minus strand of QVIE01001242.1, from coordinate 7,779 downwards.
AATTCTTTTTCTGCGGTCATCTTTCCGTTTCGAACTGACCGACCTTGTCATCTAGTTGGGACTTGTGGTGGCTTCAATTACATCAATATCTATAATGTCGCGAATGGGATATAGAGTCTAGACGATCATTGCAGATTTGGATTTCATACTGGGATTTGAGGCGGGTATGTTGTTGCTTATGTCTTGACGAGAAGGTTTTTTTGTAGATTATATACTGAATTTGGTTTTATGTTTTTGGACCTCGGACCGGCCCTGAATCGTACTTACTGGCAGATCTATTACTCAGTGATCGCCGTAACGTTCTTGGTGCCAGCCGCGACCTTGTCGCGTTGGACTCGACCCCAGTAGCAATGGTGCTGAGATTTGATGACAATCGATCAAAACACCGCCGCGTAGCGCAGCGCGAAATTCAAAGTCACAATGCGGTGCTACTGCCATACTGGTTCAAAGCTTTAAGCGTCGCGTTTGACTGTTTCAGACAAATTGACCCGACTCGTCGAGCGTCAAGACGACCTTTTCTATGACTTATACTTAGACGCCACTGGACACTCTAGCGTGTGGTGAGGGCGATATATGGTAATATGGATCCGCGGTCGCGCCGAGTGCTCGCTCCGCAGATTGCGTCAGTCACAGAACAACCACTGTGACAGTCACAGTGGCAAGCCCGGTGGCATGTGCTCCTCACCGATATGCCTGTATCTGAACAATATCTGAGCTCTAAGCTTCCAGATATGTCCTTTGAGTGTCTGAAACTGCATATCCCGGTGGATCAAGCAAGAAATTGAGAAATGTGGCAAGTTTGGATGGGTCGCAAGCAACCCTCGACCATTTGTTCTTGTTTTGTCTCCCTATTCCACCCCCTACTGAAGAATTGCTGTGCTACGCTCGCAATAAACACTCTTTCTCAGGACTTACGCATGGAGGCGTAGCTGAAGACTGAGTGCCGAGCCATCGACGCGCTGCGGCTACCCGCCACCATGGCCAATAGCCTTCCTGACGAAATCCTCTCAGAAATACTTTCTCCAGCGCTCAAAGTCCCAGACGACACGTTCTCCGACAATACGAGAGAATCTCCTTTTGCAGGATACTCCGAGTCCAGCTCCGCTTTTCTCCTCGTCTCCAAAGCCTGGCTCCGCGTCTCCACTCCTCTACTCTACCATGTCGTCGTCATCCGTTCCAAAGCCCAGGCCTCTGCACTCGAAAGAGCGCTCAGAAGTAACCCAGATTTGGGACGATTCATCAAAAAACTGCGTGTCGAGGGCGGATACGGTGCCCCTATGCTCACTATTATCAGATCTGCACCCAACATCACTGATTTGTTTTTGACGCTCAACATATGGTCGAATGACACCGTTGGAGGCCTCGTCCGCGGACTCCCTTTGATGGACCCCACTCGCGTGATATTATCTGACAACCACAAAGCCTTGCAGTTGAACAAGAATTCTCAACTTCTGTATGATGCATTCGTTCAAAGTTTGAAACAATGGCAAAACCTTGTGCGGGTTTTCCTGAGTGTCCCTTGATGAAACTCACATTGACTCAGGTCGTCGTCGATTTGCCGTGGAGTGCAACCTATTCGTCAACGTGTATGCTGGGGATCGCAGGGCAATGAAGGACTCTCCAAACATCAAGACTGTCATAATGCCAGCTTCAAAGTGGATGCGTAGCATTCCCGTACACCTTCCTCTCATGGCAAAGAATCCATCGGTGTCCAGTATCCAGTTCAAAAATGCGGATGACACTTTTTATCGAAAAACAGCACGAGTTCTAGAGGATCCGATTCTGCGCGGCCTGGTTCAAATCCCGGAACTAATGCCCGACGAGTCCGTTTCCTTTTTTGACGTTCGGACATTCGTTGATGGCTCTTGTTCCAGTTTGCCATCAGCACTCTCTCCACAGCCCTCCGAAAGAAAATGACCTCCAGTTTTCTACGGCAGCAGTCACAGAAGACATCTGGAAACGTATTCTGAGTTTCTCCATGGTCTTGGAATTCCACACCACCGGTTTTGCGAAATCACGAATTGGAGTGGTGCTCGTGTCCCAGCTGTTTGCAGTAAGCTCGAACATTTTCATCCGTACTAGGACTTGATGTGTGCCACAGAGACTCGCTCTGCCTTACTTTTATGAGACGCTATTCTTGCGTTATCCCGATCGATTCGACCGATTCGTTGATCGTTGGACACAGACTCCTTCCTACGCTCCCATGTGCGGACCTTGCACTTGCATCTAGATCTAGGTTACTCGATGAAATACAACCTCGAGGCCGCATTTTCGAAAATCAAACCAGTGCATCTGATAGGACGTGGTCCTGAACCCCTCATTATGACGTTCAGGGTTTTCAAGAACCTGGCCAAATACTGGGCCCCACGCTTGTGGAAGTGGTAGGAATAGAAGTGGCGAAAGGACCCACGCGGCAGAATCCGTCCATTCTCTCGAATTTTCATCGACTACGATCGCTTTCGATGGCATTCAAGGCGCTATTGGACGTCGAGCCCTCGTTTATCCCTTCTGATGCCTTGGCGAGTCTTGAGGAGCTTTCGCTGTCAACTGTTGACAAGACTATGGTGGCTGTTCTGGCTCAGATGGAGTGAGTGCATGCAGACTACATTGAGCGTCGTAACGTTGATATTCTGCATGCCAGCCTGCCCGCGCTCCGTAAAGCGTCGTTCTCAGACCTGGGTACCTCGAAGATGGGCCGATTCTTTGCGAAACACGGGAACAAGCTCCACAAAGTGACTATCTGGGGACCGGATTTGGACACGACGAATGTTTTCGATTTGTGTCCGCACATGGTTGAGTTGACTGTTGATTGTGGGCCAACTGTTGGTTTCTTTTGTTTTGCGTCACTAATCCTCCGGCACTGACTGCAAACGGTCGTTCAAAAGATTCCGACCGCGAAACGGTTTACCTGTAGTGATCAACATGCTTCGCTGAAAACGATAACGTTCGAGACCGACGGACGGAGGTACGTCGGATATGCCCCAGGAAAACTTTCTGCCTCAGAAGAAGCTTTCATATAGTCGTGGGAGGAACTCAAATGGAAGCCTTCTTCAGGTCCTGGAGCGTGGTCACATTCCCCGCACTTGAACAGGTGTTTTTCCCGCACATCGAGTGGCCGACGACAGAGTACGCGTAATTTCCTGATCTTTCGATTCCCTCTGCTCACACAAGATTTTTCACTACTGTACAGGCACGACATTCAGAAGAGTGTGTGGGTGAATGCGGCGGAGGCACTTTTGGATTGTGGGGTCAAGTTGACGGACTCCATTAACGGTGTAAGCTGGCGAAGAAGATTGAAGACTCGGAGGTGACCTGTCTGAAATTGACGTTGCTGTGTACTGTTGTGTGTGATCATGCATGCGGCGACACCGGGCCGAGAGAGGATCAGACCCACATTCAAACTCTGTCCCGTACATATCACCACAGTGTTTTAGGAGAAGCGGTGGTCAGTATTCGGCAAAGCCCATAAAAAATTGTGCGAGAGCGGAAGATGCGTCGTGGTATGTCCGATTCTCTTTATTCGAGGATAGTTTCATGTTCGAATTATAGCAAGAGGTTATCGTGATCTCTGACGATGAGCCTGGATCCTCACCCGTGCGTCCCCCAACGAGGAAGAAACGGAGACTTGCCAAGAAGCCCACGGTCTCTGTTCCTGTCATTCAGATTGATAGCAGCGAGGACGAAGCACCCGCAGGGCCGCACTGCGGCCTCCACCGCTCGCTGATGTCCAGGAAACTTGGGACAACTCTCTGCAAAGGCCTCGTTGGCGGAGGCGTGGAGAATTTTCGTGTGGAGGGGGACACAGATGCAGCCATGGCCAAAGGACGTGTCTCCAGCAGCTTTCTGCACGTGTCTGAGCTTCAGCTTCTGCCCTCTCGAGGGCCTTCTCCCTTTTCGGAAGATCAACTGTACGAGGCCCCTGAAGCTGAAGCTGCAGAAGACCTTATTCCGGAGATTACCAGTGGTGTGGAGGCGGAGAACGCGAGTCAAGATTGCCAGGATCTGAAACTGCGGCTCACCGATCATCCTGCTCTCGCCAGTGGCCACAACAATTCTTCATCCCAGCTCGGATGCCGGCTACGCGTAGGCTGGTGTGGAGTTCGGGGTGAGCCTGCGAATTCATTGTCATCCAGTGTTGTTACATCAATGTGCCCTCAGTCCCAATGCTTCTGTGGAGCGTCCTTCTCGTCCAGCCTCTCCGCTTCGAGCGAGGGTAACTGCAACTACGAATGCAGTAGCGGCAGTGAGCGCATCGTTTTCCGCGAGTTTTCACCGAATTTGAGCTCCGCTCTGTAGCCGGGAAATGCGGGGGTTTCAACTACATTAACGTCTACAATGCACCGTCGTCCTCGTCTACTACAACCACGACGGCTGCTGCAACCATCACGAACGTCGGGCCGGTCGGCAACGTCTCTTGCAAGTTGGACTGCGCTGGGATGCTTCACCGACCTGTCCGCGCACGTCCTCTCTCACTGGGCCGTAGACAGTTCGAACAATAGTAGCGTCAACTCTTATTTGACTACATGCGCGAGCGCGGGGTATGTCTATGGCGGCGTGGAGTTTGGGGTGCGTTCTTCGGGTCGTTCTCTCTGCTTTCTCGCTGAAACTTGGATTGTCGCAGTCTCAGTTCTCCTGCGGATCTTCCTTGGCGGCTAGTGATCAGCACTCGAGCAGTGGGAACTACAATTACCAGTGCTCGGGAGGTGAGAAATTCTTTTTCTGCGTACATCTTCTTTCCGTCTGAGCTGACCGACCTTGACATCTAGTTGGGACTTGTGGCGGCTTCAATTACATCAATATCTATAATGCCGCGAATGGGATATAGAGTTTAGACGATCATGGTAGATGCGGATTTTATATTGGGATTCGAGGTGGGTATTTTATTGGTTGGGTTTTTGACGAGAAGGATTTTGTAGATTATAGATTGTGAATTTGGTCTTGTGTTTATGGACCTCGGACCGCCCTTGGATCGTACTTGTTGTACCGCACATCAGTGATCAGAGAAGCTTATGGTCGATGCGATGCCAGTGTTTAATGGCTGATCTTCACGGTCTAACTCAGAAGCCCTCAAGCGGACATATATACCGGCGACATACTGCTCACTAGCGAGCATATCTGAATGACGCAAGTTAAACTTTCGCAGGAACTTGAAGCGAGAGAAGCGCGCAAAGAGAATTTTGAGTGAAAACTCCCGAGAAGATTTGAACTCGGACCCATGATGATGAATTGGACCGCCTATTGCCGCAGAGCTCCTAATCCCCGTGCGGGCTCGTGCCCAAGCCACAGGAACGTGTACGTATGCGCCCTACTGCTTGGCCCCGGACCCCATGAATGAGATGGTACACTCGAACAACACAACGCTACGAAAGCTGAACCTGTTGCGGTACAAAGTGACTTCGCCGACCAACCATGGGGGCTCCACATCTGTGTCTAACAGAGGTTTCAGGATGAGAATAAGGCCGCTGCACGAGCCCATCTGCAGTACCAGCGCAAGCAAGCCGACGCTCCTGATCCTGCGCTGCAACGAGCGTGGTTCCATTCGATGTTCAAGGTACTCGAGGAAATAGATCAAGTGATGCACTGCGTACACGGCAGTGCGCACTTGAGATTCGTGGATCTCGGGTTTGTAGCTTATACTATACCGCGAGAAGCAGGGCTTTGCCTCTGATGATACGCACACTCTCCAGCTGTTGTCCTGGCGGATTCTCGTCTTACATCCTCGGCAAAAACCCGCACGCGTCCGGGGTGGGGATCTCGTTGCCCGTCGAGAGCGGTGGCCATGCGTGCTTGCTCGACGACGACGAACAGCTCTCGCGGTTCCAGCTCTGCTGGGCCGATCTGACGCGCTACCAGCTTGGTCCCGCGGTCATCGACGATCCCCGACTGCAGGACTTGCCGGTGTCCCCTCAGGCGGGCGGCGGCGGCGGCTTCGACCTGGTTCTCATCGATGGGCACCCCCTGCGCTGCGCAGCAGAAGCAAAAGCCAAAGCCAAGGGCGGTTCAGACGACGTGTACCTCCACGGAGACCGGCTTTTAATCTCCCAAGTGATAGTAGGATTGGTGTCTGTCGCTTTCGGCGGGACCGTCATCCTCAAGCTGTCGAAGCCGGAGCGGCTGATCACCTCGCAGATGATGTTCCTCTTCGATGTGCTCTGCGCGGAAGTGCGCACGTGGAAGCCCGTGTGCATGCACGGCACGCGGAGCACGTTTTATCTCGTCGCCAAGGGCTTCGGGTTGGGTCCCCAGGCGGCAGCGCACGGGGCAGAGCTACTTTACGGGCTCAAGAATTTGTGGGTACAGCTGTCATACGCTGGCATAGATGGCGCCGGGAGGAAGTTGCGCGTGGATGACTTGGATTTCATCATTGACAAGCGCACGCTGGGGACGGTGTACGCACCCAGACTGCACGAGCTCAGTGAACACATCTGGGCTACGCAATCTCAGTGTTTGCGGGGCTGGAGAGAGGCTCAGGCAAATGGATTCTGATTTATCGCTGGACTACGGCGTTTTGAGCCGCTGTTGAAGTAGCTGTGTAGCTGTCAAGGTTTGTGACTTCGGCAGAGAATCCAGCGTTATAGAAATAAACTTTCAAGTCCTCCGGTGTAATTTTTACCGCTAGCAGAGGCACCTCTTCGAATTTGATTGATAGTTTTACGTGGTCTCATAGGTTGTGTCATAAGTCGTCCAGCAATTTTAATATTTTAATCCAGTTAAAAAAGCAGGAATAATTGAAATATCATTAAATTTCCGTGCTTTAAGTTTTATAAGGGTTTTAATAATTGAACCTGCAAATATTTTATTAAAAATACGCTGTGTACGCACTTTATGAATTATAAGTCCCACAAGATTTACTAAAATATTAGAATCTCCAGAGGGTAATGTAATCGGGTTAAATTTAAATTCTACAGGTTTATTGAATTCTTTATTTAATATATTACACAATAAATCAAATTGTTTAGAGAACAATTTATTTAAACTAAATAAATCATAATTTTAGCTTGATATAGTCTAGCTTTTTTTAAATTTACGTAATCGTAAACGATTATTTTTTCTATATTTAAGTCTTTTTTTTACTTTTTTTAATCGGGGTTTAGAAGCAACCAGTAAAAAGTAAAATAATTGTATTTTAATTTTATCTGGTGTAATAACAAAAACAGGTTTACTAATTAAACAACGCATAGCTTTAAATGAAGCAGCTAATAAATCATAAATATTATTTACTAATTTTATTTAGTTTTAGTATTAAAATTATAAGCAATGAATTTTGAAAATATTTTATAGTTCCTTTAGTTTCTCTATTATAAGTACTTAATTCTCTTAAATAAGCATTTAATACTGGAGGTTTTTTCTTTTTCAGCGTAAGCGACTGGAGAATTCACTTTTTGTAATAAACGCTCAGTGTGCTCAGCGTGCTCAGCGTGCTCAGCGTGCTCAGCTAGTGTAGAATTTTTAAACACAAGTGGTACGGCAGTGTTTAAATCTATTGCCTTTTTTTACTCTTCATTTTTAGTTTTAGGAGTATCTTTTAAGTTAGAATAATATAACAGAGAAACAGGAATAATGCTCAGGGAATTACTATCTAATTTAGGTTCAAATCTTAAGTCTGTTTTAATTGTTTTAATCGTTTGTAAATTTTTAATTCTATTAGATCTATAAATATTTTTATTATTTAAATATTTTTGGTTGAATTAATACGACGAAATTGCTTTTTATTGATTAAATTTAAGTTTGTAATATCGGCTTACTCTTTTCCAAAGCAGCTAATTTTTTCAGCTATAA
>QVIE01000515.1:0-12007 GCA_013387415.1 Panellus pusillus | reverse complement strand
GACCACCCCAAAAATCCATAAATACGCGTTCGAACTCGGGATGATTCATCCATCTATCCAGGCCCGATGTGTACATAATGTGAATGTTCAACGAACAGGGGCTTGACATCGAAGTTTCATGCGCAGCGGCGGCACGACTCCAGCGTGTCCGCTGACCGCCCCAACGCGTTCGGATGACGAATGCCGGCCGAGAAATATTACATCCTCCGCGCCGCTTGAGCCTGGGGAGCTGGATGTACACGGACTCCACTACTTGAGGACCACCACCCACCCGCGCTGGCCGACCGAAAATCTGTGTACATCAGAATGGATGAAAAAGCCCGTGTAATCGCGACAACAGCCAAAGGTATGTACAGAAGGGTATTGGAAGGGAATGGTAGTAAATAAAGTCCTGGGACAAGATGGATAGATGCAGCGAAGAATGGACGGCAAGAGGAGTGCCGTGAAGCGTGGATAGATGGATGGATGGATAGATGGATGTGGCACAAGGACGAGAAGAGGAAGACGGTAAGAACGGGGAGCGAACACGCGTTCGTGGTTTGTTTAAGACACCGATATGAAATGCCTGCCAAGACGAAGATGGACGGGAGATCAGGCCACGAAGGACAGGTGCGGACGGGGAGTGGGCGGCGAGGGACAGGACAAGCAGGGTTGACTTAGGAAGTAAACCGGCGTTGTGCCTGAGGCTGCGCCACGCCTGCTCCCACTCCATCAATGCGCGGGCAAAACCGGATTTGGCTTGGCACAGGCGCGTTTGCGCTTGACGAAGGCGAGGGCGCGTCGTAGGACATGGCGTGGTTGCGAATCAGATACGCGATGATGATCGACGGCGAGCGGGAGACGCCCTGTGTACAGCAGTTATAGTAAACTTATAGTTATTACCGTCACACGCCAGATGGCATACGCACCTGCTGACAATGCACCAGCACGCCTCCCCCCGCCGCAGCGCGCGTTCGGTATGTACTGGCACGCCGCCTCGAGGTGCGGACGCAGATCCGTGCTCTCCTTGTCCCGGATGTCGATGTTGTACGCGACGAAACCCGTCCTCCTTGCGGCAGCGGCGGCGCCCACGGAGCCTCGAGTGCCTGCACCAGGTGCGTGATCCCGTTGCGAGCGCAGCAGGGGGAAGTCGTTGACCGCGCTGAGGGAGCCGAGGTACAGCCCGCCCGAGAGCTGTTGGGCTGGCCCGAGTACGTGGACGGGTAGGCGCGTACGGCGAGGCCGACGACGGTGTGCGCGTGCGCCTGCTGAGGCGCGGGCAGCGGCGCTGGCGGGAGTATCTGGTGCATCGGCGTGCACATCGCCTGCACCACCTCCGGCGGCAGATTGTCGAACCGAATCATGGCGGCGGAGAGAGAGCAGATTTTGATCTTGATCGTGATGCACATACATATTCTTTTCCGGCAAAACATACGGTTACCTCAATGGATGCGGTAAAATGTTTCTGAAGATCTTCATATCCCTAGGCCTTCTCTCTCTGTATTGACGTCAGAAATCCGCAGGCGGTACCGGTTCCGCAGGACAAGAAACTCGGCAATTTTTGGTCTGTCAGGCACGCCCTCGTTGAGGGTTTTTTTATTCAGATATTGTACGTGTTCCGAATAATCAGCGACTGAGTGGACGTTCACGACAATCTTAGAAAGCCACAGCGTCAGTACATGTAAGTAAAGTCTCCGATCCTTCAAGTCTCGGTCCGTCGTGCTTACTTGAATGGCTATTATCACTCTCTACGAGGTGCAAAAAATTCCCCCGGCCCGTCCTGTAGATTGACAACATTTTTTCAAGGTGCACTAGGGCCAGGGCTGCTCGGTCTGATTGTCCGTGCTCTTGCCTATCAAAGATCCTTTTGAACAGCCGCCAGCTTGCCAGGCCCAGTTGCAGCAGAGTTGAGAAAATCAGTTGAGATGCCCATATAGCGTGAACTAGGGAGGTGGTGCGCTACACTTCAATGAAAGGATTTATCTGGCCTCGGGAAGCCCAGTTTTCTCAATATTCAACCAGGACTTTAAATACTTGATTGATTGATCAGATCGTTGATACATCAATATCACGTGGACCGACCGAGCAGCGCCGCAGCGGGCCGCCCTCTTGCTTCTTCAAGGTCATATGCTGCCCGTACAATTCTGCCATCAATACCTGCCCCTCCATAAAAACTCTCCGTTCCGGATAGTACTATGCGCGCCGCATCCGACGATGCATCTCCAAGTTTCCGCGTTCCTGCTCGGCCTCATCGCGCTTGAAGCCGCAGGCTACTCAACCGTAGAGCCCCCTATCCTTCCTCGCGTCTCTTCTTCGCTGTCAATAACGGCCTCACAACAGCCGTAGAATGGGACAACTACAGTTTCTTTATCCTCGGAAAACCGCACCTTCATCCAATCAGGCGAGTTTCACATGTGGCGTCTCCCCGTCCCGTCGCTATGGCGGGACATCGTGCAAAAAGCCAAAGCCGCCGGACTGAACGCTATCTCGGTGTACTTTCATTGGGGCTTGATGAATCCGCGTCCGGGGGAAGTCGATCTGACGGGGTTCAATGATTTCCAGCCGTTCTTCGATGCGGCGAAGGAGGAGGGGATTTGGGTGATTGCGAGACCTGGTCCATATATCAAGTATGCTTGGATGTCTTGGGTGATTGAAGCTTATGTTGACCCAGCTCCGAAACTTCGACGGGTGGAATTCCTGGCCATGTCGCTTGGCTGCCCGGTAATCCTCCCTGGAACCCGTACAACGGCGAGCTGCGCAGCAATGACACGTTCTATCACGATGCCTGGCAGGACTATGTGCCTGTTTTTTTGAACCTCTCGTCTCGGAGTTCTGACCCTCGGATTTGCAGTGGACAAGCATCATTGGACTCATCGCAAAAAACCAAGTCACCGAAGGCGGGCCCATCGTTCTCCTCCAAATCGAAAACGAATACTACAACGGACCCGGCCAAAACGAGTACGTAGACCAGCTGCGTGCGCGCGCAGTCCAGCTCGGCGTCGTCATTCCGACATTCGTCAATGACGCCGGGGAGTTCAGCAATTTAGTCAACGACACGGATCTCTACGGATTCGATGCGTATCCCTTCAGTGCCTCGAACTGCGGTAACGCCGATCCCACTGTCTGGCGCCCCATCGTCACCACCTGGCGGGACTACTTCGACGCGACGGTGCCCGGCAAACCGCATTTCTTTCCCGAGTTCCAGGGCGGGGCCGCGGACAACTGGGGCAGCGCAGGCGGGTATGCGAACTGTCGCGAACTCGTCAACACCAACTTCCAGCGGGTTTTCTACCACCAGATGTGGGCCAGCGGCGTGACGGCGGAGAACTACTATATGTTCTACGGGGGCACCACTTGGGCGCAGCTGCCGTATTCCCAGGGCTATACGTCCTACGACTATGCGGCGCCCGTTGGTGAACAACGGGTTATCACGGAAAAGCATGGAGAGCTCAAGTTGCAGTCGCTTTTCCTCCGGTCATTTAGAGATTTTTACATGACGGATCTTATCGGCCAGTATCCATCCTACCCACCTTGGATTCCATTTGCTCAAACTTTCCTGCAGATATCGACGACACCACCGTACCAGACCTCTACGTAACGCACCTGCAGAATCCCCTCTCCGGCGCGTCTTTCTATATTTTCAGGCACAACGACTCCACCGCGAAGTGAGTGCTTTTATCACAGATTCGGGGAGCGATGTTCACTAGCCGAACGCGACAGCACGACGCTGGGGTTCCGGTATTCCCTCGGTCAGGCCAACATCACCGTTCCACAAAACGGAGGAGACATCGCACTCTTAGGCCGAGATTCCTTCGTCGTTGCGTGCGTCCTTCTGCTTGCTATGGTCTTCGGAGGTTGACTGTATGCTACCGAAAACCATTATAGCACGGACCTTGTCTTCGGGAGCAGTAGACTGCAGTACTCGACAGCGAGCTTGTTGACTTCTCTCAGCGTGGACGGCACAGACATGCTTGTGGTATACGGATACACGGGTGTGGCGTACGAAATGGCGCTGGAGCTGAGCGGGCCAGTGAGCCGCGATACCACTGGTCCGACGCGAGTCCAGGGTCGAGCGGCTGTGAGTGAGATGAGTCCGATATAACAAGTTCCCCTTCCTCCAACCGATGAAAATTTCAGAACGGTACCTTCATTCTCAATTTTACGCCCGCCCCAGGTGTGACGCTTGTCCGACTCGCCGCCTCCAGTGGCCACCGACAAGCAGATGTCGCTATCCTCATCGCCGATTACGACGCCGGGACACGGATATGGCAGCCGACGATCGCGGGCAAAGGGAACTATGCCAACTACGTGGGAGTCAGCGCCTCGACGCCGCTCATCGTATCCGGCCCGTACCTCGTGCGCAACGCGAGTCTCGAGCAAGGCAATCTCGCTCTCTGGGGCGACGTCACGGAGGACACGGGCATCGAGATCTTCGGCCCTGCCTCTCTCTCCTCGGTTCGCTGGAACGGCGCGCGGATCCACGATTTGCAGAGTACGGGGAGCGGCGCGTGGCGGGCGGTGATACCGTTCTCCGCGCCTTCTGTGGTCTTGCCGGATTTGGAGAGCGCGACGTGGCGGTTCCGCGACTCCTTGCCGGAGATTCAGCAGGACTTTGACAGCTTCGCTATGGTCCCGGCCAATCAGACGACTACGACCAGCGTCTTTCCGCCGTATTATGGCGAACCGTGGATTTTATACGCGGACCAATACGGTTTCCACGTGCGTTGCCGCCTGTTCCTCCTAAAAATGCGGAATGCTGAACGTACGTAATACAGGCCGGGAATCTGGTTTGGCGCGGCACGTTCCTGCACGACGAAAGCACCGCCGCTCCGACGGCGATCAACATCTCATCGTCGGGGGTGTGAACTACGCTGCGTCCGTGTGGCTGAATACGCACTACCTGGGTGCTGCGGACACCAGAGCTAGGACCAACAACAACAGCTTCCCGGTGACCGAAGATCTTTTGATCGCGGGCGAGAATTCGGTCGTTGTGCTGCAGGAGTGCGTTCTTCCTATCCTTTCAATGCTCGATGTTTTCGGTGGTGTTGAGGTGGATGTTTGATTACATAGTCACATGGGCGGGGACTTGTCTGGGATGGACGTGTGCTGCACGCCCGGCGGGCGGGCGAGAGACCTCCAGCAGCCGCGGGGTTTGCAGGTCAGTTCTTGCTGTATCGACGTGCATGATCGCAAAATTCATGTGCGCGGCGTTTCTCCGACAGGGATACTTCCTGGTCGGACGCAACTCCGCAGAGCAGTTCACCGGCTGGACGCTAGCCGGCAACTTCATGGGCGAGGACTACCCCGACAATGTCCGGAAAATCTACAACGAGGGTGGTTTGTATGGGGAGGTGCGTCGATTCGTCCCCGATCTTGCTTGACCAGGGCGGTAAAACTTGAATGACCAGCGCAAAGGGTGGCATCTGCCGGGATTCGACGATTCGCAATGGGAGAAAAGGACACCGTTTCAAGGGCTTGGGAAGCCTGGTGTAAGTATCCGCGCTCGCCCTTTTAGTCTTTGCTCAATGACCATCTGCAGGTTGGTTTCTTCCGTACCACATTCACGTTGGACCTACCAGTGGGCTACGACATCCCGCTTTCGTTCGTTTTTGACCCTGCACCTGGGCAATACCGTTGTACGACATTCCAGCGCCACCCTCCCCTTTGTGTTCCATCACTTTACTGACTGCTCGAGCTTAGCACAACTCTATGTGAATGGTTGGCAGATGGGCAAGCGGATAGCAAACATAGGTCCGCAGAGCGCGTTCCCCGTGCATGAGGGCATTCTGAACTACCACGGTGAAAATACTGTCGTTCTCAGTCTATGGGCACTGGGAAACGGAACGGCAGACACGAGCATCCCGGCTAGCTTCAAGCTGGTCGCCAACGGGACGTTTGCCGGTGGCGTTACGGGAATCGCTGCGAATAATCCCGACTGGGAGACACTGAGAGGGAAATTTGGGGTTTTAGCAGATTGAAGGTTGCACAGGGTGCGATGTATTCTGTAGCTCGAAATATGAATACGAGGTACACCTCATAACGAAAGCCGAATCCATAGGCAAGTTCCGAGATGCTCGCGCTTACCAGCAATACGTGATCTCCGGGTCTTCCACCCAAGGCCAACGCCATGGTCCAGGAAGATCCTGTTGAGGAGTTTTAAAGGGTGGGTGACTCGAGGAGAAAAAACAGTTAAGATTGAAATAGCAGCTTCTCCAATGCGGGTGCAGCGCTGGAAACTTTTTTCCACGCCTCGGAATCGAACCGTGGGAATATGTTTCCGAGTCTTAAAAATTTATTTTTAAGCTCGGTCTTTATCATCTGCTTTCCCGCCAGAGTGGGGTCCCATTTTTTCGATGACGTCTTTCCTGTGTGGCAGCAACCTTTCCTTTTGAGGCTATTATTATTTTTACCGTGGTAACATCCTTGCCTTTCGAGGCAATTAATTTGCGAGTTAGTCATTTATTCTGACTGTTTTTGTCCACATGACATGCCTTTTACTCATTTACTTTTACACATCATATGCCTCATTGACTCATGTCAAAGCTGGACAAGGCAAAAGAAAAGACAGTTTTATCAGGATTGGACTGGTTGAAGAGGGAGCAGAGTATGGTTGCACACAGTCAATAGAGATCTTCACAATGTATCTGATGATAGAGAACTCAAAGGCAGAGAGATCAATAATTGATGTGATTTGCGATGATTAGTATGATCGGTTCATTCGATCAGATTCATTCTTCATTTACAATGCAACAGTACGGCATTTTCATGGCATAACTAGATTTTGCTCAAGGGTCTTATATCTGAACATCACTTCTTTATGCTACAGAACTCAGCAGTTAGTGAACAAACCCTGTGGTGGGAAAGTCAGTCCAGTGGTGGCTGTGAAGGACCGGGTCCTGCACAGCATTGATCAGGTGAAATTTATTGTTATTTGTCTTGTGCCGAACTGTGATCAACATATTATGATCAAGGTCAATCTCCGATTAGAAATAGGCGGTTGTGGCTGTGAAGTACCGGGTCTTGCACAGCATCGGTCATGTGAAACTTCTTGATATTTGTTGCTTATTTTGTTCGGAACTATGATCAACATATTACAAGCAAAATCAAACTCCGAATCAAAATCCGCAGATGTGGCTGTGAATGACCGGGTCCTGCACAGCATTGATCATGTGAAGGATATGGCACAGCTACATAGTAATAGATCAATCTTACAATATCACCACATTGTTCGGGAATCAGGTAGACAGAAAAATTCGTACTGCAAGGGGATGTCTAGCTAAGAAATTCTGAATAGGCAGAAATGTTCATAGGGATGCTATGAATGCTTCTAGGCTCTCAGAAGTTGGTTTGAAAAAGAAAAAAAAGACACTACAAATCTTTCGGCTTCCTCAAATCAGAACTCACCAAACAGAAATGGGCGCACAACTTGAAGGGGCATGTCTAGCTAAGGAATTCTGAGTAGGCAGAAATGATCATAGGGATGCTATGGATACATGCAGGCTCTCAGAAGTTGGTTTGAAAAAGACAAAAAGACACTACAAATTTTTCAGCTTCCTTGGCTCTGACGTCGCCAAACAGAAATGGTCGCACAGCAAAGGGCATGTCTAGCTAAGAAATTCTGAGTAGGCAGAAATGTTCATAGGGATGCTATGAATGCTTCTAGGCTCTCAGAAGTTGGTTTGAAAAAGAAAAAAAGACACTACAAATTTACCGGCTTCCTTGGCTCCGAAGTCACCAAACAGAAATAGTCGCACACAGCAAGGGGCATGTCTAGCTAAGAAATTCTGAGTAGGCAGAAATGTTCATAGGGATGCTATGAATGCATCTAGCCTCTCAGAAGTTGGTTTGAAAAGCAAAAAACAACACTACAAATTTTCTGGCTTCCTTGGCTCCAAAGTCGCCAAACAGAAATAGTTGCAAAGGAAGGGGCATGTCTAGCTAATAAATTGTGAGTAAGCAGAAATGTTCCTAGCAATGCTATGGATGCATCTAGCCTCTCAGAAGTTGATTTGAAAGGAAACTCAGTGTCCGGAATTTTGTACTTCCTTGAATCTGAACTCGCAATACATAATGATTTACTCCGCAAAGGGCATGTCATTCCCCATCCCCAGGATCCGAACGGACTCCGACTACTTAAGAAATCCAGAACATACTACACAAAAAAAAAAATCGTTCACATCCAGAGTTGAGCTCGAGAGTCGAGACCCTTTTCCCTGACTCAATCCAGAGTTCAACTGTCTGAGATTGTTAAAGGAAAACAATAGACTAAGTCAACAACTAGATATATGAAATTCCAACAGACTCGGATTGCCATGCGAAGCAATGGCCCTAAAGAACAAGTGTGATGACATCTCGGCTTCAACGGCATGTTCAGATCTAATTGTAGCATTTACGGCGAAGTGCAATCCGATGTTTACGAATAATTCTCCGCGAGGAAGTACTGACAGGGAGAGTAGAACTTGCTCCCTATCCGCTACTGGCGGTGATATTGGTGATCTCGGATTACATCGCTACTCCATCGACACGGACACAAAACCAAAGAAGTGGGTCGCGTGAAAGGAAACATCACAGGTTCCACTCGCTAACTACCTTTTTATGAACAGAAAGTTGCATGAATGAACTCAGAATACATCAATTTCTATCAAATCATATTAGAAGAACTCTGCGGGGAAGATGTTCAAATTCCCATGTGAATAAACGGTACCCAGCGCTCACATGGAGCCCCTTGAGCTTTCAACTTCTGGACAGCAAGATGGAGTGCCTCTGCTGCATCCCTTGCTTCAGGCTGTCTCCCGCCCCGGAATAAATGACCATAAAAATGTTCAGAAACCAATGGGCCATCCTGGTCATTCATGGCCCACAATGTTCCCACAGCTCCTTGAAAACCTGCTGCAATGAGTCCACCACCCAAGTGAAATGATTCATTGACTAGCTCAGTGTCTCCCTGTGCAGTTTGACATGCAGCCAAGAATACAAATTGTGCATTTGGGAGGGGCATACGAAGAATCATATGTAGTTTCAGGTCACCTTCATAGAACAAAAGGCGGCTTCGTAGGGGCTCTGCTAAATCCTGTGTGCCATGACAGGCTAAATGGATCCAGGAGTAGCTCTCGAGAAGCTGTTTGGCAGCATCTGGTGTTGCTTTTACACCCACCACTGATTCCAGATTCTGATTGTGCACAACAGATTTAATTCTCTTCACTTCCTCTTTGACATGTGTAAGACGATTTCTCCCGCGACCAGTATGGGTTACCCCAATCACCCCAATCTTTGAGAAATTAGAAGCCTGGGATATTCGAGCTTGAGCTTTCAACAGAGACCCTAGAGTTGCAGTATAGGAGTGTATGAATGGGTCATTGTCTGGATGGCTTGCATGCCAGGGTAATCCTGCAAATGCACCAGTGGGGAGCCACCAGATTCTTCCGCCTTTGTTATCACGCTAAGGAATCAATCATTAGCACCTGTGCCAATCTAAATGCAAGTATATTTGCCCACTGACCAATGCTAAAGTTTGATACACTGGTTCAACTACTTTGTCCCAAAGCAATGTCAAGAGATCCCTGAAAGACTCCTCAACTGGGAAAGTCGAGAAATCCTCCCGATGGTCAAAGAGCCGGGTCAATGAAGATTCACCTCGAGACCTGACATTGCAACGACCCAACAATGTTTTGAGCAGCTTTTGGCTATCTCTCAGCCAGTCAATAGTCACATTGGGGAGAGCAACATGGACTGGTCCAGTGACAGGATTGAGAATTATGATTCCATCACATCCTTTTTCATGGCTGTTCAATATCACTACAGGCCCATGCTGTGATACACCGTGCAGAAGATCAGAATTCTTTGGGAGAGGAAATTTATCTAAGCCTGGTAGCTTGCGAATATCTCTGAGGACCTTATCTACTCTGCGTGCCTGTCTGGGAGAATTAAAAGCATTCCCACGGAATAGGGGCAGAGCCAGTTCCTCAAACTTCTTCGCTTTCTCAGGGGGCAGTAAATCAAGATCGGGGTTGAGTCTTAGCATCTGTTGGAAGGTGGTGGCCACTGTCTGTTCAATAAGTAATACAGCATAGTGAGGTTCAGATTGTTTGATGCATGACCATGCAGCGGCAGAGCATATATTGCTAAGCTCCAGTCTGCGGAGATTTTTCTCACGCACAACGGGACTGTAACCCATCCAAAGCATTTCAGGAAGTAAGCGGAAAGCACAGTTGTAGGCTGTAGATGTATATTGTGGCTCAAATTCTTCAGCAAATGAGGCCCAGTTCAAGGCACCAACCCAGAGAGCCTCTGGGTTTGACTTTGCCTCCACCTGGAAAGATTCACTATAGTGTATGTGAACAGCATAAAGATCCTTCTTTTCTCCTGATCTTTTATAGCAGTCAATATATGACAATGCAAGACCTTGAAGTCTAATTCCTTTGTCAGGATGACCATTTGGCGTGCTCTTCATAGCTTCCTGGTTGGCCATCAGTGCTGCTTCCAAATCTTTGAGTTCCCCAATTTTGTGATAACGGTCTCGCAAAGAAGCAGCAAGGCTGAACAAGTGATTTCCTGTAGCAGGATGATTTTCTGATAGACAGTCTACTGCTTTTTGCCCATTTTTTACAGCTGCATTTATATCATTGAGATTACCCAGCCGTTGGTACCGTGTTCGAAGAGAAACTGCCAAGCTCTCAAATTGTTCAGCCTGCTTTGGGTGGCTATCAGGTGTGAGGTTGACTGCCTTCTGGCAATTTTCTACAGCACTGTTCAAATTCTTGGGATCTCCTAGTCTGTGATATCGGTCCCTGTAAGAAGCTGCCAGGCTTTCCAGTTGACTTGCTTTGTACTGATTTTCTGTCAGTGCAGCATCCACTGCATATTCACCCCACTCCACAGCAAGTTCCAACTCCACCAGGTCTCCGAACTTCCGGTACCTATCTCTTAAACATGCTGAAACCCCTTGCATTTGATAGGCACAGCTGGGATGGTCTTCTGGTAAGCGCATTCCTGCCTTCACGTATGCATGTTGGGCTTCTTCCAGAGCTTTGACATCTCCTTTCCTGAGATATCTTTCTCTCAAAGAATCTGCAAGACCAATCAGGTACAATGCTTCAATGGTGTGTTTTTTTTCTGCCAGAGTAAGTGCTTCCTCATGGCTTTTCACTGAGGCCTTCAAATCCTTGCTGTTTCCCAGCCTTTGGTATTGATTTTTCAGGGCTACTCCAAGACCATGCAATGCACCTGCTCGCTTGGGCACTGACAGCGTAAACTTCACTGTTTCTTGATAAATTGCTACTGCAGCTTCCAGATCTTCGACATGGCCAAGTTGAGAATATCGCTCTGTTGAGGCCTCTGCAAGACAGTGGGCCAGGAAGATAAGAGTTGTTTTTGCTGAGTGATCGGCCTCCCCTGCATGAGTGGGGAGGATTGCTGGTGTATTTTCCAGATCATCTAAATTTTCTTGTATCTTGGTGTCTTTCAAAGCAGTTACAGTGAGGCTTTGCAGTACTGCAGCAGCACTTGAGGGTCTGCCCAGGCTAAGTAGCTCTTGCAATTCCTTGATAAAACTGTTCAGGTCTTCAGAATCGATATTGTGCATGTGCTGCCAGATGAATTTATCCCAAGGCTCGGAATCCTGCCAATGCGTAAAGTCCAGTGTTCAACTTCGAATGTACTTAGAAACTGAGCTCACCTTCTGTGATTCTTGCTCTAACTCGTACCCCGGGCCAATAAATTTGCGGAGAATTTCAGAAGCTTTCTCCAGATCCTGTTACTGAACCTCAGTCTCCATGAATTGAAGTTTGAACACTGGGCAGAGAAAGGATGCTCTTAGCCTCTTACCAGTTCAACGGTCATATCAGTTGGGAGTGAAGAGACCCTTGATTCTCGAATGCCACGTATTTATTGAGTGTGGGCGCTTGTTTTGACAGCTTGCATGAATTCGAAGCTAAGCAGGCTGCCATGGTGATCCGAGCCCCTCGTGTTTGATGTATCAAACGCGTCGATCACCTGATCGTGATCCTACTTCGCCACTTGCCACTACCGC
>QVIE01001847.1:0-12806 GCA_013387415.1 Panellus pusillus | reverse complement strand
TCATGCGGCCACTCACATCTAGTCTCCCTGTGTACTCCCAGTCTGGCTTCGACATCCTGCAGCTTCTTTCCGCGTCCAGTCGCGTAAAAAATCCCCTCGTGTCCCTCGGTCCTATAGACTTGTCTACGAGCTTCGTGATCGCGGACGTCAGGCGGCACGACACTCCGATCGTATACTGCAGTCCTAGCTTCTGTACCCTCACCGGCTATCGTGAGGCGGAGGTGCTGGGCAGAAATTGTCGGGTCCGTCCGTCGGCATATTTTGCAACAGACAATTCATTTCTTTTTTTCAGTTCCTACAGGCTCCACCTTCAGCCGAGCCCCTCGCGAAGGGCGCTCCGCGGCAGCATACCAGCGCCCCCGCCGTCCGCCAGCTGGCCAAGGCCGTTGCGGCGCGAAAGAGACGCAGGTCAGCATCGTGAACTACCGCAAGGACGGCAGCGCCTTTGTGAACCTCGTCTCCGTCGTCCCCCTCTGCGGCGAATTCGCCGATCCCGACGAGGACGAGTGGCAGACCGACAGGGGCGTCGTGTGGTATGTTGGTTTCCAGGTCGACCTCGGCCAGCAGAGCGAGGACATCGGCGAGCGCCTCCGCGACGGCCGGTACCACAAGGGCGCGCTGCTGAACCCGCAGGCCAAGAAGGAAGGACAGGACCGAGCCGCCGCCGCCCGCAAAGGAAAAACGCAGCACCGCCGTCCCCGCGCCCCGCGTCTCGGCGCAGCTCACCCGCCTCCTCGCCACCCCCGCGTTCCTCGCCAGCTGCGGTGTACCCCCGAGCATGGCCGGCGCTGGCGGCATCCCGCCCGACCCCGCGTCGCATGCGCTGCATTGCCTGCTGCTGCGGGAGCTCCCGACTTCGTGCACGTGCTCAGCCTCAAGGGCGCGTTTCTGTACGTCGCGCCCGCGGTGACGCGCGTGCTTGGCTGGGCGCCCGGGGATCTCGTCGGCCGCGCGCTGTCGGATGTGTGTTTCCAGAAGGACGTCGTCGCCGTTCGGCCGCGCGCTCAAGGAGGCGAGTCTACCGGTCGAGGGTTTGGCGATTCGAGTGCCCCAAGGGTGCGTCATTTCGTGTTCAGCTGAGCGATACTAAAGACGAAGCAGGAGCAGGCCCGGTCCTCGTACCCCCCGAGGCGCTGCGCCCCGTCGACCTCGTCTTCCGCGCGCGCACAAAGGGTGGTGCGTGGGTGTGGGTCGAGTGTCGCGGCCGGTTGCACGTCGAGCCCGGGAAGGGCCGCAAGGCGATCGTGCTCGTCGGGCGTGCGCGCGCGATGGCGCAGGTCGGGGATACCGAGCCGATTAGCAGCAGCAGCGTTTCGAGCCCCGTCGCGTCGCCGTATGCCAAACGTCCACGGCTCGAGGGCTCGCCGGCATCTACGCTCGCCTCTCCTGCGTTGTCCAACGCGGACGAACTCCCTAGCGCCGCCACGCCGACGGCCTTCCACGGCCTGCTCGACCCCCACGGGCTCCTGCTCTCCGTCGGCGCCGGCGCCCTCCGCTCCTCGGGTGGGACCCCCTTGTGCTTCGCGGCATGCGCCTCGGCGCGCTCGTCGTCCCTGACATGCGCCTCACGCCGCCGCGCGCCCCAACGCCGTCGACCTCATGCTCGCCGCCGCGCGCCAGGACACAGGCGGGGGCGGCGCAAGGCAGCTCCAGTGCACCCTGCGCGGCGCCGAGGGCCGCCAGGTCGCTGCCATCGTGGCGCTCGCGGCGCCGCGAGCGCACGACGTGAGCCTCCCGCCTGCGGTTGGGCCTGCGCGGCTCATGTATGCGGTCCGCGCGGCGAGCGCGCCCACGGCGGCGGCGCCGTTTCCGTCCGGGAAGGGCGCGTTCGACAAGCTCGACCCGGCGACGGGGGGCAGCTGGCAGTACGAGCTGCAGCAGCTGCGGTACGCGAACGTCCGGCTCGAGGAGGAGATTGCGGAGTTGGAGAAGGGGGAGCGCGAGCATGCGGCTGAGGAGGCGCGGAGGAGGGAGCAGGAGGAGAAGCAGCGGCAGCGGCGCGAGGCGGACGCGTATTCGCAGCAGGTCATCGGCGCCATGGTGCCCGGTTACTACGCGGAGATCCCGCCGCAGCAATGGGACAACTATGCATCATATCGACTGCCGGTCAAGCGCTCGTGGAATCGGCGGGACTGAACATTCTCTTTCTCCACTTCTTTCGGTTGTTTTCGTACTGCTTTGCATATTCTGTACATTTGTATTACCACACCCCGCAGTTAACCGATGTTCTTACAATGCTATCCTACAGTAACGGCTCCCTGCTGCTTGAGAGCCGATTCAGATGTATATAAACGTCCGTTCCAAAGCCGTCCATCGCAATCAACCGCAGGTCGCCACCGAAATAACGCGCGTATAGGCGCGATAACGGGAGCCCGTACCCGAATCCTGCCATGGGCGCCTTGAAGTCGCTGGCATGGAAATCCTGGTCGATCCCTTTGCTCTCCATAGTCGTGTACATGTATGTCCATATCAGCGGGATGGCGCTGCGCGGGATGCCCCCTCCCTCGTCAGAAATCTTGATCGTGATGTCCTCCTTGCCTTCCACGACGACGACCTTGATCGGCGGGAAGGCGTCTTCGTTTTCGACGCCATGTCGTTCGACGACCGCGCGCAGCGAGTTCTTGAGTAGCTCGAAAACGATGTGCGATAGGTGGCCCGGGACGTAAGGGAAGGAAAGGTTCGGAGGGCAGATGAGCTGCACGGGAGGCCCCTTGAACATGGCGTAGTGCTCTTCGCAGACGAAGCGCGCGTTTTCGATCGCCTCTTGGACGATGTCGTGCACGTTGGCGTTCGTGCAGATAATGCCGACGTAGTCCGGGTGCGCCTGTTGCGTATTCAGAGCAATGTCTAGAACGGGCTTCAGTACGTTCGAGGCGGCAAGAACTATGCCACGCACGCTGGCCAATGAGAAAACGGATGCCTATCCGCGACATGTAGAAACGATCCAGCCACGCCTGGATGTCCAGACCGATGGTTGTGGTCCCTTGCTCTTCTTCCATTCGAGAACGCCCTGCGCAACCGTGGTCACGGTGGGGTCATGGCGGCTTTTAATGGTTTCGAGCGTCTTCGTGAACCGAGAGTTGTAGTGCGCCACTTCGGGCGGCCACTTGACACCCCTCGTGTTAGCATAATATCTGTACGAGGGTGAGGTGTATGCAAAGACAGAACGGAGCGCGCACGCACCGTCGTTCCATGGGTACCCGCAGCTTCAGCTTGTTGAATCCGTTCCCATTCGCACCGTTTCCGTTGCCGTATGGCAACGATGGGTTTGGTACCGATTCCGGCAGGGGATTCTCGTCTGTCCGTGGCGTTATAGCGCCTGTCGTATATTCGGTGGGAGTGTAATTGGGGGAAAGGTGATCAGCTCCTGTGGTTGGCGTGTGAGACACCGAGTCACACGAGCAGCAGCGACCGACCTCAAACGATTGGGCATACCAATTTTTGACCTTGTTGATGGAGGGCATGGCGCTCAGATTATGCGGTAATTCGTCGAGCTCCTTAACGCGGTGCGCGAGCCGAACGGGCAGTTCCTCTGTTCTGCGGGGTTTGCGGAAGCCATTGAGTTGGGAAAAGAACCCACCGGCGAGAAATTGGCTGGCTTTCAAAAGCGTCCCCTGGCTCGGATTCTGGCCAAAGAGCACCATTTGCTGCAGGGAGACTACATCCGAGTGAGCGGAGGCGGCCAGGAGATTCGCCAGCGAGTGACTCACCACCAGTCTGCGGGAAGGACGCAAAGTGGTGGATCTTGTCCATAGAGCGGGCGAGATTCGAAATCCGGCGGACATGGTAGTTGAGAACGGGACCGCGGTGCATAAAGGGCACGGAACTAGACAGACATCGCAATCACATGCTCTCATTCTATGGTGGTCGGCAATGCTCTGCAAATTCAAACTCCGACCTTAGCGCGCCGCATCAGTAATATGCCCGGAGCATGACACCGGCTTCTCGGCAGTGTTCGGCATCGGCTATCATTGGTCACCATTGGCAACCATGGGGCATCATTTAGCTCTCCATCGGATTCCAATGCCGCCATCGGCCTCCCCATTTCCACTGTATTCCGGTGGAAACCAGTGTAGTTGAGGGACCTCAGGTGTTCTGCCAGCGGAATCCACTGGTTTCCGCTGGCTTTCAATGAAATGTGATAGCGTTCGGTAGACAAAGAACTGTGAGCCATCCAGTGGTCTCACTGGTTTACACTGGATTACACTGTAGTTGAGGGATCTGTCCCCCCAGTGGAATCCACTGGTTTCCACCGGTGTCCAACGAAATTTGATAGATTTCTGTGGACGAAGAACTGTGGGCATCCGGTGGTCTTCATTGGTTTACACTGGATTACACTGTAGACTGGAGCAATATAGATATAAAAGAAAGATTCATTATGAGAATAAGCTGGATCTTTCACCCTTGAGGCTATTATCGAGCTGTGAGCCTGTTAACATTTGACCGAAACTGAATCATAACCGGGTGACGCTGCTTCGAACAGCCATCAATCATTGACAGATCATCAGTGATCGTTCCACGGTTCAACTTAAGTAGTCTCGAACCGTCATTCGGGTTCCCACGGTTCAGTACATACTGTCTGTCCACTCGAGACATTACTTAAAGTTGAGTAGGCTATACATTGCTGTACAATGCTATGCCACTCCGTAGATATGAATGAAAGAGGAGTCCTTCCCTCCGACGTGAAGGCTATCTATTGTTTTTATTTGAGGGGGCGCAAAATTCTGTGCACTGAGTTGTCATGTTCAAATCAACTTCTGAGAGGTGGGATGCATGTATGGCATCATAATGAACATTTTTTGCATACACACAATTCCTTAGCTAGACATGCCCTTGAACTAGTATGAATTTTTATGTCCACCTGATTTCCGAAAAATGTGCTTTGTCAATGCACAGCGCGGTCCTAGAAACTCGGGAACCAAATTTTAAAATCATCGATCAAATGTGTACCCATGATCAAATGGTTTCCAGAAAAGAACTGCACAGAGCATAAGAAAATGGTGAGAAGACCAGCTACAACCAGTCTGTATTATCTACTCAGGCTCCTGTCGCCCGAACCCAAAACTCATCCGAAAGTTCCCTATTCTTTTTCTTTGCCTGCTTCTCGACCCATTCTGCATACAACATCATCAGAGTGTGAATCATGAAGTCGTAGTTCACATCTGTCATTTGGCGTAGCTGGGCTTCAAAGCCATTCAACCAAGAGTTGAATTGTTCCGCAGTTTCGGTGTTGAACGCTCGATCCTCTGAGATGCGAATGAGGTCTGGTTGCGATCCATTTGCTGGTGCGGGATTGCACCAAAGTCGACAAAGGATGTCCGTAGCCCGATGTCCAATATAGTGCCATGCATCGACGATAAATTTCGTACTGATGAGCCAGGCACTGTGCGGATCTTGTGTTACAATGTGGCGAAGGAGACTGCAGGCATCATCGTAAGCAACAAAGCTGGGTTTAGACTCCGGGTACGTATCCCAGATTCTGTTCAGAATAGCCAGAACTTGAGAAGGACTCTCTGAACGGTAAGATTTCCCCCAACCGATGGGAAACCCGCATGCCCACTGAAACTGTTTGCAGGCAATATGTTGTTTTCGCCGAAAACGTGTGGGTGACTTGATCGCCTGGCGTGTTTCCGAGCGGTCCAAGCTCAACACGGAGAGTAGGAACTGTGGTGCTCGTGTTCTCCTGGTTTTGGCGTCGGATGACACGCTGTACGCCGGGGAAGGAAAGCCGAGAAAAACGATTGGCATACTGCCGATGCCAACTGATATGAGACTCGTCGTCGCAAGTCAAGGCTCCCGCATTTCTCACGGGACGCCCACAAGGGGTTATACCGCAGACATTGAGCAGATTGAGATGCTCGGTGCAGAATCAGCCTGTTTTGAAGTTCGCTAGTGGCCGTTCACAAAGATCCAATGAACATTTCTGGTGGAGACGATTATTAGGTCAACAATTTTTGAGACTAAGAGGAACCTACCTTGTGTGTCATGTTCTTACCGTCCATGACGGCGAGACGGACGTAACCACAAGGAGCCCCATCCTCAGGCGATGGTTGACGCCCTGGTGTGCCTAGCCCCGCGACAATTGGGTCTGGTGGTAACTCATTAAGCTACTCATGACGACATATGAGCGCAAAATCGAGAGTCTTTCTAGATGGATTGTTCTTACTGGACCAGCGTCCTCTTCGGCAGAATGTCCCGCAACCGTTGCATTATCTTGTGGGACAAGTCCCTCAGCAACGAGGTCGAATAATAGCGTTTAACATGCGTGCACTCTTCACACCCATGCTCCATAGCCGCCGGGAGCATCCCACCATTCTTGCCAATAGCAATGCGTACAGCTTCCACGAGGAGACGGGTCGGTGGATGCGCAGAACATGAGAAACCATCTGCTTTCCCGTGGTAGACGAGAAGGCGTCAGGAGAAATGTTTGACAAACAGACGCTGGGACTGGCGATAGGTGAGTTTGTGCTCCGTCACTCCCGCGCATTCGTTGAGCCAATCTGCAAAATTGGACCACCCGGCATGAAAGCTGCCAAGAGCGCTTTCCTGCAGTCCAGCTATCTGCCGATGAACCCAGACACCAGACTTCGAAACTCGGATGAACTCCAGAGAGCTCTCGAGCATCTGGGATCGATGATTTTCACCAGTATTGTAGGTGACGCAGTCGGGGAAATAGTTTGCTTTGCAAGTGGGGCAGCGCACAGTGAACAATTCGGCCTTTACCCACTTGATGCCTTCGTCCAGAAGCCACACAATCTGCGGTCGGTCGTGGCACCTCAAGGCAGGACGGAGATTCAAGTCGCCGACCGGGCAACGAATGCATGCCAAATGAGCAGTGCAGAGAATTCAGCGGGAAGAAAACAGGGAAGGCCCGGATTTTGGGTCCATTCTGGTGATAAAATTGCGGCCCAGCATTCCATAGATCGGGTCCAGATCATTGCACATTGCTGAAGCAGTTACACCATGTTCATGCCCAAGTCCAAGTTCTTCCAGGTCAGTCTCGGCACCCAGGGCAGTTGTCAGATGCTTCAAAATACTGCGCATCCATGCTGTCCGAAAAGGCTGTCGAGGGTGCCTTTGCTGGTTAGAGTGCAAAGCGAAGAGTGGGTACAGGGAAAGGAGACTGCCGAAAACACATAGTGCCATGGATAGCGGGAGATTGCCCGGAAAATACACCTGAAGAATAAGGATCAAGTCTCGTACTGTGGGGGACATGCGAGCGGGGGCGAGATGACAAGTTAACTCTGAATCGTATCCCGAGTTTTATATTAACGATAACGATAACAGATGCTTTGGCTCACTCACATCACCAAAAGAGGACGAACCTCATCAGACCCTTGTGATGCCCTTGTGATGCCCGTAATGCTCTATAAGTCCCATTAGGACTGGCGGTGGCCTCATAAGGGCGTTGAAAGGGAATCTTTTAAACGGGAAGGCTTCGTAAGGGTCGACAAGGCTCATCGCCCTTATGCCGCCTTTCGGCCCTTACAAGTCTCCCCTAAGCCTATGCCTCTCTGTACTGGAACTCAGTCCAATCCACGGATATCAATACAAAACAATTATGATTACTGTATGGAAGTACACATGAAGTAAATACGAGTCCTGCAGGTTAAGAGATTGTAATCAGTATACAAGTTCGACAACGAGCAATAATTAAAACACACCGGCGATACAGGATTGGTTCCATGACTCTAAGTGGAAAGATGTCAGTTTAGCTCATCGAGATGTGTGCTTAACGTACGAGCAGCAAGAGCACATTCTAGAATCTATCTAAGACCAAAATCAGAACACGAGCACATCAAAGATTCAACCTCAGCGACTAACCGGCAGGAAAAAAAGTCGAAGGCGGCCAACTCCCAGAGAAAAGAATGGGAGGATATGATGATCGGGTGTACAAGAGCAGCAGGAATCGAGGCACAATTCTACGAGGAAAAGAGTCATGAAACATTCCTCAATGAGCATGGAAAACTTACCGATGATACAGGGACAGACGGGCGCCCTAGACGCGGACAGTGCCAAGCTGAAACCTAAAAAAAGGATCAGCATTGGTATATGTGTTCTATGGATACGTACAAGGTATTGGACCCGGACGCGCCGAGCTAGAACTGAAGACAAGTATTAGCATCGATATATGTGTGTTTATACGTACTGCGCCACAGTCGCTCGTTCTCGTCGTTGGAGCTGAGACAAGTGCGTTTGAGGAGAAAAATGCGTTGCAATAAAGGATCACGTACTCAGGGCAGGGAAAAGGAGGGAAAGTCCCGAGCTTCAGACAATACTTCCATCCGACGGTGTAGTGTCGAAGCCCGGGGTGAATTAACCTGCGGTCCGATTTTCGAGATGTCGCGGAGGATAGGTGGAAGAGTGCTTGGCAAGTTGGGTTGGAGGGTCGGGGACAGCAGATTCTGTGTGGTGCTTCAGGCTGTGAGTGACCGGTGTCGGTCACCGCCTCGCGGACCTTGGACCGGGTGAGCTGAGGCGAGAGCTTGATGTTTCCGTTTGGTAAGAGAGAGGAGGAGGCGGGCCCCCGGGGTGTTTCAGTGCTCGAGGCGGAGGGCATGATGGTAAGGAAGAAGACGCGCGAGGGCGCGACGGACGCGACGACTTTTAAAGTCCGCTGTCGCGATCACATGTGACGTATACGGTGACGGTATTTCGAGCGCGAATGGCGGCCCGGGAGTACAGCCGGATCAGGAGGCGCGCTTTTGAGCGCAGAGAAGCCTTTAGTGTAGCTTATGGGACCCTTGTCGTGCGCAGCTAGGGTTCCAGCGGATTATGCGCCACAGGCAAGGTTTGTGAGCGCCTCGTAAAGACCTTGCCTGACGCATCCAAGGCTGATCGCACCTGCCAAGGTCACGAGGGCCTCACGAGGTTTTGACACTTTTGGTGATGCAGATAACGAAAAGAAATTCATTCAATCAACTCAGTAGCACACGGTGCGAGAGCATCACAACAGTTTGGCTGTGAGGAAAAAGACTATGAGACGACGAGAATGTATGTAATGATGAATGCTACTAGTCTAATTCCTCCGAATTCAGGCGCGCCGTCCGCTTAGATTTCCTGCCACCACAGTGACCATAGTCCTCGTCGTCCTCAGAAGATGAGATGTAGGTCTTTTTGTGCTTGCGGGAGGGACCAGGGGATCCCGACGAGCTGCGCCGACGGCTCTTGCGTTCTACCGCTTTGGCGCACTTCGCATCGAGGTAGCGCTTGAAATCAGCGCTTGCCGAACGCGAACGCGCCTTCAGTCTGATTGGTACTCGAGCTTTTGATGGTCAGGACTTCGAGAATGAAGTCCTTGTTGAAGCTGATGCCCGCAAACTCCGTATAATCTGCCAAAATACAGGAATAAGCGACATGAATGATATTGAGCATGAAATAAAGAGAGCCTACGGCGAGGAACCGTGTACCCGCCGCCGGATTTGTTCCACGGGATGAAGAAGTTGATACCTGTTTGCTGAATCAGTAACGGTCCAGAAGCTGTCGAGCAACCTTCGAACGGGGGAACTCTTGCCCGAAAGGGAGAAGTTCCAGGACATCTTGCTTGACTTGTTCATTATACCCACTGAACGAAGTGGTCGCAAAGACGGGGGCAGCCTCTGAACTGAACGGGTTATGAACCGCCTGATCCTTCGCGATGTCAGGTGGAATGTCCGATGGACTTCCGTGAATTGCAGCAGAGGCATATGCATAGATGACTTGAGTTCGGACGCAGATTAGTGATCAAGTACTTGTATCATTTTGGAATTTCGCACGGCGATTGTCTGGTCTGTATTTCCAGCTTTGTCTTCAGCGCCAGACGCAGGAGCGGTCAACTAGGAACATTGTTTCAATCCTCGCATGAGATTAAATATTGTCACATACTTTCGAACGGGTGGATGTATCTTCACGAGGCTGCGCAGCGACAAACAGATCACAGACAAATACACCGTCTTCGGACGCCGATAGAGCATACTCATCGAGCAACTTGGCACGCAGGTTACCGAGATCCCCCGAGACAATCGAATCAATTCTACAAGATGGAGGTGGCCAACCTCGTTGCGTAAGTACATTTGGACGATAGAGCCGTGCACCACGCTCTGAAGGCTGTGAGACTTAGACAGACTATACGAGGAAAAACTTACCCTTGATCGGTGACTCGCTCTGGATCGCAGGGGGAATCAACTTTGACAAATGTGCGACGAACTTCTGGGTCCCATCTGGTCTGCGCGAGAGAGAGATGGGGTGATTCTCAACGAGAAACCGGACGCAGAGGAGCGGCGGATTGGCTTCATCGAAGAAGTTGACCTGAACGGTGCCTAGAATGTGTTTAAAAGGAAAGGTACAAATAGATAATAGAATGTGTTGTACTGTGAAGGGTCTGGCACAGCCTCTACTGATTCTGTACTGACTTCTCAATTCTTTGCCCATGCAAGAGGGTAGCGAGACTACAAAGGTGACTGTCCCAGCTAAACGGCAGAAACGTAAGGTGTCTATTTGACCTATCAACTGATTTGAACTATTTCTCAGCTCTCAAGGACGAGGATGACCCGGCGGACAAAACATATAACCCCCCATACGATGATCCTATCCTCTCCGAAGAAGAAATGGATGAACCCGAGATAGTGCTGGTAAGTGTCCACTGTAGCGCGATTTGTACGTGCATGCATCAGCTCTGGACAGCTGGAGGCCACAAGGCCAAGGGAAAAGCTAAACAAAAGAATAAGTCAGCGGCTAAAAAGACTGATGTCAGTGATTCCACTGGTCTTGAGCATGTCAGGCTGAAACTATCTACAGAACACCGGAAAGCAGCCACTTGCCAAGCGGCAGACAGTGTGTTCTTAGTTCCGTGAGTTATTGTCTTTGGTGATGTTCTCGGCAGCCAGCAGAGAGTTCAGATGACGAATCCGAGCTGCCAATTGATGACGCCAAGCTCCAGTCACCAAAATTAGTCGCAATCCAAAAAAGGGACGTTGGGCAATCTCCAAACTACATCGCCCCTCCGATAGTGGCAGAAGCCGGTTTGGCGGTGGGAGTGTAAATGGTGCTCATATGTAGTTATATCTTATCTGCTGAAACCTTCGTCGTTCACAGCAATCATCATAGGACCTTTCAGACATCGGCTCACACGCCCAGCTGCAAAAACTTTGCGGACGAGACCATGCGCTGGTGGTTGACAGCAATTTCCACTCGCACCTCCGTGTATGCAAGGTAATTCTCGAGATCAACTACTTATTGTCTACAGAAGGCTCACACACCGGCAGGTATTCCACCTGAGGCTTCATTTGAGGCCTGGGAGGCTGCCGAAGCTGCAGAAAAGGCAGGGACTCGGCGGGTACCTGTTGCCACGAGCTCTGTGACACTCAGCAGCGCGAGAGCATGAGTAAATTTATACAGGAGGGGATCAAGAATCCCGCGTCGTAGTAACCAAGTGCAGGTTCTGCAAGCATCTGGTCGAGGCTGTCGCCCTCGATGATTACCCGTTCTCGTTTCCCGAAAAGAAAAGCACAAGTGAGCTTCTTTGTCAAATTAGTGGTATGAGGCGTGGTTCACAACTTCCTCCCATTCATCTTTTTGGCTGCTAAATAATGCTTGATTGTTCCCACATGCTGCTTGCCCTTCCCCATTATTCTGCTCATTCCTTCTCACATTGTAGGTCCATTTTCTGCTCATTATTCTTACTGACCCACATTGTTTTAGCATCACCACGTATTTTTCACATAAACGCCGCCTCCACCACTCGTTTCTTCACTAGCACCGCCCTTCAAGTTTCACCTTATTTGCCCTTGTGTATACTTTTCTTCATTCATCACGTTCTGTCTCTGATCATTTCAACCACTCTGGCCGTTCCACCTCCTAGGGTTTATTCTCCTGCCAATTCTTCTCACAATGATCCACTTGTGGTTAGCTGAGATGCACGCAGCCATTGCCAATTACCTCGTGTCTGACACACCTCTCAGTGTTGGGGATGCATAGGTGATGAATCTGATCCAATATCAGCCTTTTGTGCCTATCTTTCCTACAGTCTTTTTCTTCTTTTTAACAGCCCATTCCTTTTCCTAGGTACAACTGAAATGTGCAAACTGCACCAGCTTGGTGCTGACAGTTCATTCATGGAAGCTAGCATTCCCTGCCCCCCTTGTTCTGTCCTCGGCATTCTCGACTGCAACTCATCCGACCCTTTTTAGTTTTATGGAACATCTTCAATGTTGCTATCTTATCAACAAACAGGCCACTCTTGTGAAATCCATCAAGGAAAATAGACTGGCACCCTCTCTTTCAGTATGTAGTCTTTTTCTCTTACTAATTCAGACTCTACTTCCCATATCGTGGGAATTCAAAAATGTACAGTCATGGTTTTTTTGGTGCTCGAGGTGTCATTTCTCAGTTCCTTGTAGTACGTTGGAGATGCTCTAGCCACTAGCATCTCCTTCAGTACCTTACATAATAAATCATATCTTGCCCTATTTCTGCATGCTCTCTAGCCCGACCGCCCTAGCCTCTCCAACTCTCTTTCTACTTCCCGGCTTCTTTCACATTCATCACCTCTGTAGATCAACTCCCATGCACATGCGACATCGCCGTCTACAGTTTATCATTCTCTTGCCGTGTCTTCTACTGACCTAAACTCTCTTCTCAAATTCCTCGCCCTTGCTTCAGAAACCCACATCCATCCCCTTGTTCTTCAAATTGTTGCTGACCGTGTTCATGAAATGATTTGCTCATGCTGTCGTAGTTTGGTCACACTAGTCCCCATCCCGAGTGTGCCCATTTCTTGGCCTATCTATTCCTTTCTTCACTTCTTTGTATATTGTTACTGTGTTTTC
>QVIE01003089.1:0-10542 GCA_013387415.1 Panellus pusillus | reverse complement strand
CTTCAGGTTAGTCAATCGTGCCACATAAGCCAACGGGCATCACTGTCAAATACTTATTCTTATAAGTATTCACTTCTATGATTCCCGGTCCCCGGAACCCGAGGGGCGAATGTTCTCAGTTCTGGACTGAAGAATGTGTTAGTAGTATGCGCCAATGAATTGAGATCAGCACTGCTTGACACCTCCTTAAGCGTGGCTTGGAACAAGTCTTAGTCTCTCCTCAACGAAGAACTGCTGTGGGCACCGCCTTACAGGATCCAGCTGGCCGCAAAATAATTTACAGTCTCAAGTTAAGTAGTAGTTACAAGCTGTGCTACATCCATTGCTTCTCCGATATACACCATTGATGAAACATTCGAACACACCAAGCAGCCCCAACGTCGGTGGTTTGTGGCATCAGAGTACCGCCTATCTTGCCTAAAGCCCGTCGGGTACTGAAAAAGGATGTCTATGCAGACGTGTACGCTCTAGGGCTATAAACCGCTGGATCAGGCTACAACACCCAGATCACTGATCAGTACAGAACAAATAAAGGCCCGGGGATGATCTACAACCACTCTCACACTGCCGCTGCCGCCACGCTCGCAATATTCTGGAATAAGTGCGCTGATAGAGTCCACCGTGGTGGTTTGCATGATTTCGATAGTTTTCTGATAAACAGATTGCGTTAGGCTGGGTTTCTGACTCAGGCTGAGGCGGGTCACAGTTGCAACTGGGAATATATATACGTACACGGGGTGTTCCAGGCTGGCTGCTGAAGGCGGGGGTGCCCACTGTGACTGGCCTGCTAGGCGCGTCCAATTTTGAGGTGGGGATGGGGCATGGCAGGCGAACGAACTCAGCGCGGTGGGCGGGACGGGCGTTCAAACTACAAATCTTAATCATGCATATTTGTTCGTCATCCAAGCCAAGACGAAACTTACGAAACGAGCAGGGAGTTCGTATACACTACATCATTGGACTAAACATCAGCTTTCGCAAATGAGCGCAAATAACCACATCGCCTACATTTAGCAAGGAAGGTGTATAGCGCAAGCCAGACGACTAGACGGAGTATTCATTTTTCTGGAAACATCCAAACTGGAAGAGTTCGATTCGCTCACAATTGTGTTTCATGGTCAGAAACTGGGAGAGGCGTCAGCTCCAAGAACTACAGCAGTGAGATTTGGAATGACATACACTGATCACCACGGCCACAGATGTCAGACTAGATGTACCATGCCAATGAAAATCCGCCATCTGTGAAAAAAATTTGACAACATGATTCACCTCGTAATCAACCCAGTCTCTATCGTAACAACCAGAATCAGAACCACTTGTCGTGGCAGAACGTCGGGACTTACGAATCGTCCAGGAAATCAACCGATGTATCAGCTTGTCGCCCCTTCATTTCCCACAGAGTTAGCACTCCCAAGGACTGTAGAACCTCTCGAACCTGGTACGATTCTCACCTGGGAAGATTATACGCCGAGTACATACGCCTCAGATAGACGCACATGGATGCGGTAATGATGAGGTCGAGCGCTGCGCCGACATTCAGCGCGCTCGTGATGAGCCATCCATATTTGGGGTCTTGAAAGACAAAGTTGTCCGGCTCCCGGGGACATCGAGCAAAGCCTCTGCAGCCACGGCCATGCCACCTATGAATCGGAGCAAGCAGAGGACCCAGCAGAGGATGCTGAGGTGTAGACGCCCAGACATGATGCGGAGACGGTAGGCAAAGAAGCTCTGGTGTTGTAGTGGCATATTGATGGGAATTTATGGATAGAGGGCAAGAGAAAGATGCGCACCTGGACCAGCGCGGTGATCAGCGTTTCAAAAATGGGCGTGAGGGACAGTGAGTAGCAGTTTGCCGGCTTTTCTGATTCGGGCAGACCCGCAAGGACGACGGTGAAGTAATAGATGGCTTGGCATGCTGCTATTGAATGGCACAGCTCAAGCAATCTTTGGAGTCCAGGACTTAAGGATCGATATGAGGGAGTCGGGGGGAATGCAACTCACAGAACTAATCCAACCTGTTTGTAGTCTCCATCAAGGGATCTATCATACCATACTGGAAACCTCGAAGCACGACGCACCAGTAATTTGAGCCCTGTTTTGTCGGCCTGACAGTTCTGAAAGTACACGTATCCCTGCAACGCGACCACGCCGAACATGACGAGACTGAGGAACACGCCGACCTCCATGACACCGAGAACGGCAGAGACATCAAGTCCATAGGTGATCATCTCACGTCGAAGATACGTCAGTAAAGGGCCCGCCAAAAGGAACTGAATGGAGGAGGACGCGATGGGATGGAAAGAACTCAAGACTGGAGATGGTGAGAGAAGGTTAGAGGAAATCTTACCGCCTCGTCACTGATATATATACACTGCGGTCTCCGCAACTTGACTGATAATCAACTTGAGAGCTCGGAGAACTCAGTTGAGAAATCTTCAGATTGATCCATGAAGACAGAGACGAAGCTGATCTTGTATCCCTTGAAGCTGCGGACATTGAACAGGGCTGTGTTCAGTGCGCCAGTTCACACCGAGGAGGCGCTCGGTTGTCAGTTGAAAAGTGCCGTGAGTGATGCTGTACAGGCCCAGCGGCCCAGCTGCTGTAGCGATTGGCGCTAGCTTGATGAATAGGCGTCTGGCTGGCGGATAGGCACCATCAGTCTTCGGACGCCTAGGCCCTAACGCATTGAACCATTCTGGTCGTGCCTCGGATCCTGCCGTGGTCCGCAGATGCCAATCACGCGGAGAACTCGGAAGCATGATGGGAAAACACAAGACCAAACCTGATGCAAATACAAGCAGACACGATGCAAACAAGTTACTTACGAGTGACTTAGATGGAAGTTACTTAGCTTTAGGTACATTCTTGGTATATGGGAAGATGTAAGGACTAAGAAGTTGACCATTACTTATGGTGGCCATGCGGTCAGAGTATTCGATTCTGAGAGGCCCCGGGAAGCTAGCCGAAGGTAACTCCGCAAAAGTCCGTCAAATGGGCCTCAGACCCCTAACTTTTTAGGCTTTTTGGGCCTCAAAACCCCCAAAACGGAGTTGATTATTATGTAATAAGTATGCTAAATATGGAAATTCATCATTTTCTTTCGATTTTTACCCAATTTTTTGATTGCGAAGAGGCTAAGTAGTACCAAAATTTGACCAATAGTGGCCTCCCCACCCCCAACTTTGGAGTGGTTTTCAAAATTTTGACCTCAAACCCCCTAATTCCGGAGTCGAAAATCGCAAAATTTTCTCCCTCAAACCCCCTAAGTCCGGAGTTACCTTTGGGGGAGCTTCCCGGGCCTATTCTGAGTCGATTCTTGCTTCGATTCTGAACCGATTCTGAGGGCAGAATCGAGCAAGAATCGAGCCAGAATCGAGTCTCGAGAATCGGTGTTCCGCCTCCGGAGGCGGAACTACATCAGAATCGAACCCAGAATCGATTAAGTACTAATCGATTCTCGTCTGATGCTGCGGTCAGAATCGGACTCGTGAATCGCCTCAGAGACTCTGGAGTCAGAGTCGGAACGGTCAGAGTAACGACCCGATTTCTTGGCCAAGAATCGAATCAGAATCGACGCGAGAATCGCCGCAGAATCGTCGACTCTGACCGCACACATCTATGTTGACATGGGTCCTGGCACAGCTCAGTTTCCAGGGTCTGCATGGCAGGCTGCGCCAACACACCCTCTGAACACAGTGAGTAGACAGTAGACCACGGACTACGAACAAGAATCGATTGTTTCATGATGTGCATAATTTATACAAGTATCAGTCTTCATCATCTACTGGTCACTCCTCAGCCACAATAACCACAGCCTTGCCATTTATTAGTCCCCTTCTGCACCGCTTCGAGCATCTCCCCCACGCTGTTTAAAACCCCTCCGCACATACTCGCGGTATTTAAATTCTCCCGTGGCCAACGCTGCCGGAACGCGGGCGTAGAACGCTTCCTCATGCCGAGGGATAATTCGGAAGGACACGATAGCATGCAGTGTGATTGATTTGCCGAAGGCTGCGAGCGGGTTCTACAAAATGTGAGCAGCAGTCCGAAAACATCGTTGGTTGATCATTACGTTGATAACAAGGGGCTGTGGACCGCCTGCATTGAGGCCTGAGATGAGGCCGCATTCCTGCAAAAAGGATGGATCAACGAGGCATGTACGGCAGATCAAGGCAAGGCTGCGCACTAAGAAACGCGCGTTGATGGCAGCATTTTCCAGCGCTGCGTTGAACGTATCCCCGCCCACGTTGTCCCAATACTGCAGTACACACATGAACGCATATCCGTTCGAATAAAGCTGAGGGCGCTCACATATCAATGGGGCCTCTCGCGCGGAGGACGGCACGTGTGTCGTCAGTCCTATAGTTGAACGCAACGTCCGCACCCAGCGTGCGGAGAAAACTCAACCTTTTCATCAGATCCAGCGGAGGCAATGACCTTGAGTCCTTCAAGCTTTGCTAGCTGTATCACCATCCTGCGACCACTCCCCTTAGCTGGAATTGGCAGGTACAAAGATATACGCACGAGCCAACTGGACCGGCGCGGCCGTGACGAAAAACAGTTTCACCCTGCGGTAAAAGATTGCAGAAGATGTACAATAAGCGGCAGCAAGGGGGCGACCTGCCTTTTTGGCGCGTGAATACTCCTTCCAACCCGCCCACGCAGTCTTGCCTATTCCCTCCTGTCAGCGAGGAACGCCAGGACGCAAGTGATTGATTACCAGCCATGCCTAGAGCGCCAACGTAGGCAGTTAAAGGCAGAACCGGATGTTTCTCGAGGAAGAACATCCCCATAGCGAGCGCGGGAGGACAAAATATTCCTGATGCGCTGGCGGATTATGAGTCGTATGTTAAAGCACAGGGAGCGGGAGCTGGATGAGCACGCACGGAACCCACGACCCTGAAGATACTTTCTCACTGGTACATCAGGATTTTCGGAGCGCAGGACAACCCCGACGCCCAAGCCATCGATGCTGTATGAAAAGATCGTATCACTTACATAATCAATCAGCGATCAAGAATAAAATACTGACGGCTTAGTCTCTGTAACAGATACTCTAATAAATTTGATGACGAACAAGTAAGTATCAATATTAGAGTCTGTTAGCAATCACGGTGCACTTGTCGGCCGGCTGCATGATTACGCAATTCTGTGGCTGTGTGACGCGCGTCTCCCGACTCTCGTGTCTCGACGCGTCGTCTGCTGCACCCTGCCCATCTTCCCCCGTGTACCAACGTCGGTACTGTCTCTCAGGTCACTTGACCACGTGCTGACACGCTTTTTAGGGTCTAAACGCCCCTACATACTGTGTTTTAGGCTTACAGCTAATACAATCTTTATCCGTCACTCAAGTCGTTCCCTCTGCGATGGCAGATGCAAACCAAGCTTCGAGCTCATCCCCGGAGCATCCCGCTGAGCCACGTTTATATAACGGCGCAAGAACTGGACACCGCTCCCGATTCCACAAGTTCTTCCGTACCACCGAGCGCTGCAGATTACCGTCTCTCTACGCCCCAGTCCCCTCGTTCACTGCGCCGGGCACTGCATCTTCTGACGGCGACTCTTCTCCCTTATCCCCTTGTTTTCCCACCTATCCCTCTCCCCATTGAGCTCTGCTATCTCGCATAACCTGCCTGATCCTGTCCGCTCCCCTGATCTGATGCTTCTTGCCGATGGGCTCGCAAATCTGACCGTCTTGCATCCGAAGAAAGTCTACCTGACAAAATATCAACACATAGATGCCGTTCTCCGCTGTATCGAAGACCACTTCCGTTCGCTTCCCCACTTTCTAGAAGCCTTCATAGAAAACATTCCCCGCGACGATCCTGACCCACGCTCAGAGTATCACAAACGAGTCCTTTCCTTGTGGCTCTCGGACGCAACAGCTTCAGACCGGCTCACTTCGTCGAAGCAATCTACAGAAATCGGTACAGCGTGCCATACAGAGGGTCCATGCATGATCACGAGCTTGATCATGCCTTCGACGGGGCAAGGGATCCCAAATCCTTCCACTACGCTCGCCCTGGGCTGTCTAGCTGGGCGGCGCAGCTTGTCGGGAAGCGATGCGCGTTGGAAATCGGGAATCTAGGTTATGCGGACCCGGAAAATCCTGATTTCCGCGTCTTCCTTCAGTCCGCCGTCAGTGACCGTATGGCCGAAAAGCGATGTGCTGTTACCGAAGACGATGTGTTTCGCTTC
The DNA here is from genome assembly GCA_013387415.1 of Panellus pusillus. NCBI lineage: Eukaryota > Fungi > Basidiomycota > Agaricomycetes > Agaricales > Mycenaceae > Panellus > Panellus pusillus. Next base: position 4,344 of record QVIE01003089.1, on the reverse strand, counting down.
TCGATGCAACGATCCGCCACTGTTTTACGCGCTAGAGCACCGTTGGCGTGGTACCTGACGGAGTCTATGGCTGGGACGCGCAAGAATGGAACGGTTATTGTTCGCACTCGCCGGCCCCATCCTCAGGTATGTACTGACTGTTTTCTTTGTGCTCCTTTTACTGAACTGGACTTTAGATTCAAGTCGCTGCGATCAGTTCGTTTGCCATGGCCAGAAATCGTTCCGCTAATTCATACTTTGCGTTTCCAATCGGCGCCTACCTTTTTGCTACAAAAGCCAACAGCGATGTGAAGCGGATCTTTTGTCAACTTGGCCTCTCGGTCCACGACACAACTGTTCGTCGGGCGCTGGCTTCGATGGGAGCCGAGCGGAAGGCCTCACTGCAGGCTCAGACGGCGACTGCATTGTCTGTCGGGGATGTCGCCGCTCGGAAGATACTTGACAACATCCAGCAGTATAACCTGGTCCACGAAGCCGGACTTGGGAGGCAATCACAACTCATTACCGGCACCGGCTGCACCGCCCTCCTCCTCGACGACTGTGCCCTCGTGCGTTTGATCTGGATGCGTATCAAGATCGTGTTGTTCTCAACGCACGCGCAAAAGTCACGGTCAGCACCCTGCTTGATGACGTGGACTTCGAACATCTCCATCGCACCGCCTCTCTTCATATGTGCGGGAGCTTTGCAAACATGTCGGGACGGGCGTACCGGTTATGGAGAAATATCTCCCCCTGATTGTGCAGCGCTTCCGATCCCATCCTGTAGCCATCTACCGACGCCGAGCCCGACAGACGCGAAGAGTTCCACTCTCTGCTAACTCACATGCGGAGATGGAGACGTCAGGAATGAGAGAGGCGGAGAAGGATTTCGACAGGCAGATGGGTACACGGCAGAGAATATCTCAGCGGCAAGGCTGTTGATTTGGGATGCCGGCGACGGTGGGTCAGTCTTGTCCGGAAATCGCGTCATGCGCCACTTGCTTCCTCAGGGAGTCAGCCTCAACGAGTATGAATCTTTCGAGAATCGCTTGTGGACGCCCGGGCTCTTTCATGTTCAAATGAATATGATCAACGCGGTGGCGGAAGCCACTTTGGACCTAAAGCCACGACAGACCCTTCCTCTCTCTCCCGCGCCGCTTCGCTTGCTTCCTTGCACACACCTACAAAACCAGCAGTTGTGATTTTTACGCCACGACCCGCACCTTGAAGACGATATTCTCTGCGCAGGTTCTCGATCTCTGGGACCTGCATCTTACTCAGCACCAGGGTTTGGTTTGCGCATTTCGAAAAACTCGTCTCGCAGAATAAGTTACCGACACTCGACGAGTTGATTTCGCAAGCAGACACCCTCGTTCATCGCTATGCATCTGACACAGCTTTCGAGACCGCTCTCTCTGCAACTCGTTTCGGCAAATGCTCGAGCGCTACAAGTTCAACACGGGACCCTCTTTTCCACCACCACATTCCTCGGATACCACCTGCGACTTTACGGGTGACCAGGTGCTTTCCAACACCGTTTGTTTCCGCCGAGACTTTCTACTTTATACCGAGCTGTCCGATGCGATCTCTGATGGCGATGTGGGCCGAGTTTGCGAGGTGTTGAAGTTAAGGATTTAGAATATTGACGCCCTCAAGTTATCGTGCACTGATCAGTCTGATCAGCTCTTGATCTTTTTCTTTGCCGGTGCTTCAAAGCAAAATTATACAAGCATTCTTTTCGACGTCTACTGCTTGTTCAAATTCGAAGCGACGAAAGATCTCAAAGAGGCCATTTGGAACAACTGGCTCGTTAGCCTGACCGACGAGCCAGGCAACAACGTTCCTGATGATCAGCTGCAGGAATGGCACAATCGCTTTCTTGAAGACATGGTACCAAAGCACGGCCACTCTTTCGACGATGCATTTTTTTCGTGACACGATTTCACCCAACGTCGATTTCTTCCAGCGCCTCAAGACGAGATGCAAGACGCATTTAAACTCGAGAGCCATCGCAAAGCACACACATCTCCATCTGTTACTAACGAAATTCGTACACTGATGGAATTGTACCGCAGAGAGCAAGTTCACTACTTCTGCACAGGACGAAGAATGGAACACGAACAACTGATCTTGTCAATGCAGGCTACACAGTATTGGACGGTGGAAAATTAGCAGAGCTTTGCGGGCCTCTACGGAGCGTGCTGAAGTTATGGCCATGGTACGCCGGCATCGCCGCGGTCATCCGTCTCCTCCCGACCCTCCAAATGCCCCGCAACTTCGAAGCGAAGCAATCGACGTTTCATCGGATAGCGACAGCGAAAGCGATCAGTCGGATTCAGAGAGCGTAAAAGTCATAGTGCGGAGCATGATGAAGAGGAGCGCACAACTGATGGGTTCGACTGGAATTTCCGTATGGACTGCGGCAATCATGACAGCGACGAGGGTGGTAGCGAAGCTGAGAGTGAAATCGAAGATGAGTGCTCTGCTGACCCCGATGTAGACACAGACGGATGGGCACTAGAGAATGACATGGTCGAAGAAGAGTAGCACATACCGAGAATTATATAGCTTTTTAGCGTCTGTAGCTTTTGCGCACGGGGCCATACTCAGCCTGTACCTGTTTGACGGTTCTCTTATCGGTTGTACGTGGCTTGACTACACGTTCGTTCGTCACATCTTCGAGTGCGCGCTTTTGCTGTAAGCTCGAACGAGTGGCAGTTGATAGTGAGGCTGCAGCTGAAGAGGATTTAGATGTGGATGGAGCGGCGGCGGTTGAACCAGTGTCAAAAGTAGGAATGGCAGCGGCTCGAGATTCGGAGGCGGGATCAATGAATGCTGAAGTGCATGATTAGCAGCGGAATGCACCAGAGAGCAGACACGAAATATACTTAAGTCCGCCGCTCTTTCTTGCCTATTGTTCTTCGAAGTCCCTGGTGGAGCGCGAGAGCCGGCAATTCCAGCTTGCAGAGTCGTGATTACGTCCAAAGCTTGGTTTGATGGCTCTGGGCGCGAAAGTGCCAGTTGTCTTGCTTGAGTAACGCATCGAGATCGTTCGGAGTGCTCAAACGTAAAAGAGACTCAGTCAGTTTCACTTGAAGAGAGGCGGGGAAGAACCAAGCCTTAACACGACGCCGATAAGAGTCGTTGAACATTTCAATTTCGTAGACCTGCGTCGCAAAAGCCGAGAGACCCGCTTGAATGACCAGCTGCTCTTTTTTCTTCACCTTGGTCGCCCTCGAAATACGTGTTCGTTTCGGTGGTGCTGGCGCTATGGGGAACAGGGGATAGCTAAGGTCGCGTGGGGGAATGTGATAGAGAGGTTCGCTCGTTTGGTGCACAGCGAACATGGCAGCGGGCGTTTCGCGTTGATGCAGTCTTGGTCGGTCTCGTCAAGCGGTTGGTTCTGCCATCGGCGGTTTCTAGCGGCATTCAGACAAACCGTTTCAACCAATAGCTCGGCTTTTGCAGGGTCCATGTCATCGGCCGATTTCTTGCTGTGTTTCTTCGGCGGCTGTAGTTGCTGCGGAGCGTGTGCCGGCATGCTGCAAGTATAATTCCCGGTCATGGAAACAAGATGCAAGAGGTAATGAGCGACTTACAAGCCATGAACTTCGTCGCTTTTTTGTAGTCACACTTTTGAACAAAAATAACAGCTTGGCCCGTCGCTCCCGGTGGCCGCGAGGCTCGACCGCATTCTTGCTCTGCCTGAGAGAGGGTCGGGGGCATTCCAAGCAACAAGCTATCGTCAATCGCCGGACTGTGACACCGTTCGCCAGGGCAACAGTTGCAATGATGACTTGGAGACGCGGATCTGTTTCCATGAGGCGCAGGGTTTCGCTGTTGAATTCAGGGTCGCATAGTGCGTTGTACTGCCTGAAGCGACGGCCAGGGTGCCCAGAGGTATCGAGACGTACGAGATAAATATATAGCCGGGTGCTGATCTCCATAGACGGTACGAAGATGACCACCTTACGTCGCATGTTGAGGTACGGGAGGAGTTGGGGTACGAACGATTGGTGATGGCGTGCTGCAGCGGCTCGAGAGTAAACTGGATGTCGGGCGCTCGTTGGAGTATCGGAACATCTTGAAGTCGTGAAATCCAAGGGTTCGGCACACCTCAGAAGTCGGATTTCCGGGCTCGAGCGTTGCGGAAAGGCCAAAGATAGAAATAGCGCGATGGAGACGACCCCGCAAAAGTCGGCCGATGTAGGCGTAGGCACGTCGAAAAGTGATCCACTCTCGTACGAGATGTACTTCTTCGACGGACACGAAGACTAGATTTTGCTGGAACTGAGAAGATTCGAAGATTTTTACCAGGAAGGTGAAACGAGGTGCTCAGGGTCTACGCAGACTACATGGAAGTGA
>QVIE01003092.1:0-10563 GCA_013387415.1 Panellus pusillus | reverse complement strand
CCTGCTTCCCCCTCACCTGCCTGCACCCCACTCCACCCCCGTTCTATAGCCCCGAACGCCCCGTCTTCCCCGCCCCCGTTTTATAGCCCCGAACGCCCGGTTTCCCCGCCCCCGTTTTATAGCCCCGAACACCCTGAAACACCCCGGATTTCCCGCCCGTTTTTAGCCCGGAACGCCCCGGTTTCCCCGCCCGTTTTAAGCCCGAACGCCCCGGTTTCCCCGCCTGTTTTATAGCCGAACGCCCGTTTTCCCCACCCCCGTTCTATAGCCCCGAGCGCCCCGAACCTATTGCCCCGAACGCCCGTTTCATTGGCCCCCGAACGCCCCGTTCCAGTAATCCCCGAAACGCCCCCGTTCCAGTCGCGCCGAACGCCCGGTATCCGTTCTCATACCCGCCACTCCTCCCGTTCTTGTCGCCCCAGGCCTGAATCTGCCCCGAACGCAAACCCGCCTGTCCCGCTCTATCCGATCCACCCGCTGCCCCGTGTTTATCCATACGCGGCCGCCGCCGCTTTTATTGCTTTCATTGGCCCATCCACCCCCGCTTCTCACCCTACCATATCCCCCACCCCTGCTTTAATGATCACCGCGCTCACCCGCCGCTTTTAATGCCCCCGTGCCTGGCCCTGGTTTTGTTTGGTCCTGCCCGCCCGCACGGAACGCTTTTTTTTGGTCCTGTTGCCCCGCACGGAACGCTCTGGATAGATAGATTCATTACTAGTAATTGCCAGTTAGATAGTAGCCCACTATCCCAGTAGTTAGTTAGATATTCCAGTAGTTAGTTAGATATCCCAGTAGTTATTTCAATCAATGATGATGTGATGGCCCGCCCGGGGCCTAGTTTCAAGCTCCGACGCCACGGCCAAAGGTCTCCGGGCCCTTCCAGAAAGTCATTACATGTAATGTGTGGCAGTGCGGATAAGCCCCTGCCATTACTCGTAATGGCCTTCGGGGAAGCCCCAGAAATTACTAGTAATATTAACCATATGAGCTGGAATGAGAATTCGAAACGAATAAACGATTTCACTACAGGGTGCAGCCATATTGGAAGGCGCTCATGACTGCAGGAGGAAGTAACAAATAGGAACTTGCCGCCCAGCAGCAATTGGAAGGCCGAGCACGCCGTAAGTCCGCGGAGCAGTTGCAAGCTGTCGCGGCAACGCCTTAGCAGATGGTGAGGCAGGCGTGGCATATGTCTACGCTGCGGGTATACGCCGGGGTGCGGCGCCTTGTGTCGCGAAAGGGTGAGGCAGTGAATGCGCCCAAGTCCTACGCGGCGGCATTGCGCAGGCACTGCGTACGCGCACCGCACGGTTGGCTCCGAGTCCAGTGAGGCTGGTCTTCGACTCTAGTGCTGCATTGCCCAGAGCACGCTGTATCCGGCTCTGCGATGAACGATATGCAGCCCGTGACGCAGGTTGCCGCAGAGGGATGAATGTAGAGGCGAGCCGAAGCAGCCACCAAGGGCGCTCACGAGTCGACAGGTACTCTCCCCGCGCTTTGTTCTCGCAAGCGATGCTGACGCAGCCGGAGGCGGAGGATGCGCGCAGCCAAGGCGGGTCACGGTTCCGAGCGGGAGCACGCGGCGTTGGCCACGGAACAGAGCGCTCGTATAAGCCTGCCCCCCAATGTGGAAGTAGAAGCATCGGGCGGGCGACGCCGATGCCACGCTCGTAGATTTGCCGGCGTTCGCGTCTAGCGTGGAGGAAGGGGAACTGCTGTCGAGTTGACGCGTGGCAAACCCAAGCCAGTCAGACGCAGATTGCACGTTCGTTGGAGACCGGGATTGAGTGTCTGTTGAGTCGCCGCAAGCGGAGCACGGAGTTGCTAAGGGCGTGTTCGAACGCGTGATCCCCGAGGTCGTCTCCAACTTGCTATCCTCAGCGGCCACTTCCGAGTCGCTGCAGCAGCGTGGGGTCGGGAGCGAGAGTCGCCGGAAATCAGCGCAGGAACGGGCTGACTGTGCCCCCTTCGTCGGAGCCGCTGAGCATACACGAGCTTGCCAACCCACACGTATTGCGGAACGTATTGAAGCTCGCGCTGAAGGTATTAGCACGCCCATACTCGGTGTATGATCCCAGATATGCCGCCTCCGGTCTGCGATGTTGTAGGACCCGCAAGAATGGCCTAGTGCAGCCGCGAGGGCGCGCACAGGTTGGTGAGTCAGTGACGCGGGCTTCTCGCGTGCCTCGGCTGCTATTGGTGACCAAGCGGCTTTCCGCGACGCCGGGGGCGTAGCATAAGCAGACGGAGTGGGTCTTGTCTTTGCAGAACGGCGTACGAGGAGCGCGTTGTAACTTGTCGCGACGGGCAGAGGAAGGCGGTGACGGCGTGATCATATATCACTTGAGCCGTCGGGTTTATTGAGTTAGCGTGCATGGCGCTCACGCTCAAATACACTCCATAACCCCCCAGCGTGAACGCGATGTACGAAAGAAAAAAAATTGGTGGCGAAAATGTGTAGTGAATGGGTATTTATCGTACACAGTACGAGGAGAGGTAAATTCAAGTAGAAAAGAGATTCTACTCACAGGAGCAGCCGTAATTATGGCGCTCTTAACTGTAGATCACGATACGAAAGTGGAAAAAGGTATAGATTCGCCCCCCAGCGCGGCGTCTCAGAGCCACGCCGGGGCTACATCCTCGTGCGAGCGTCTCGAATGCGACGATCGCCGTGTGATCATGCAGCGGGCCGTCGTCAGCACGCACGGGATTGCCTCGACCTTCAGTGACCAAGGAGCGGAGGCGATGACCGGAGCTGCCACCTGGGCGCACACAGGTCGTTGGCGTTGCCAGCCGCGGCGTGTGCCTGAACAGACGGCGGAAGCGACGGTCGCGCGAGCCCACGCCCCCAGTGATCGAGGACGGTGACGCCGAAGGCACGACCTGGTGCAGCCGCCAGGGGCGCGCGCAGGGCCGTTGGGATCCTTCGCCGTGACGCATCGAGTCCGCGCGATAGGGAAAATAGAGCGGCGGGGTGAGAGTTGCTGGAGGTCGGAGGTGAGCGCCAGCGAATGACCGACCGAATGGTAGAGGAAACAGAGTCGAAGGCAGATAGAAGGTTGCCAGTCGGGCCGCGCAATCGCCTGCATTGGAGGGAGTATGCCGATGGGATGGGCGCGAACGAAGCGCGGAGCCTGAGAAGACATGTACGGGTTTGACTGTTGCGGCGGATCGTGGCGGTGATACCGAGAGACGAGGCGGTGCTCGATTGAGGAAACGGAGGGAAACGGTCGTCAGCCAAGTAGTTCTCCGAAGTCCTTCGGGCCTGTTACCAGCGCCCGAAGATAGCCGTTGGAGCCTCAAGCCCGTCTTCCCGGCCTCACGGGCCGCGCCGAAGCTCGCGCCGATGACGCGCCCATACCCGTTGAGCGATCCCGAATGTGCTGCCCCTCAAGGTACGAATCGCCCAGTCGTCGATCGGCGCCGCTCATGTCGCGTAGAGACCAGGACATCCGCTCCCTGTTGCCGGGTTTACGCTCTGCAACACGCGCGCGCTACGGGATTTGACGCCGTTCGAACGGAGCGCATGAGCGAATGCCCCCCCAATCCTCGCAGATGGGATGACTCCAATGAGCGACCGCTAGTGCCCGCATTCTCGCGTGATCGACAGCCCCCAGTCGCAGCGTTGTCTGCTGTCAAGCAGCACGCGTAAGCTCTGCCACAGCGGCCAGAGTACCTGCCGCAGGAAAGCGTGGGTTGGCGCTAGCACGTAGCCGCTCTGGCAATCGCCGAGACTTTGGCGGCCGTCACCGCGCCACACGCATTGTCAGCCGGTAATGCCACGGAAAGCACAGGATCGCCGACAGATGGAGGAAGTAAGAACCGGTAGCCCCCCCATTCGTCGATGCCGCTGAGATGGTCGAGCGCGTCGGATTTGGCTGCAGCCCCATTCGGCAGGGAGCAGACGCCCGCGATATCTCCATCGTCTCGCGGGGGCACCGTCCCACCGCTCGTCGCCGAATCCGCGACAGCCTAGGCGAGCAGCCCCCAGTACGAAGGTCGAACCACAAATGCGTGGGACGCGGGTGTCACAGACGCGTCTACGGGGACCGCGCCCTTATCCGGGAGAGCGGGACTGGCTGACGACTCGGAGCAGCCAAATGGGGCGCTCACGGGTTGCGCCAGCAAGTCCATGGCCCTTGCCCACGGCTGCGACATGCACGTGGCGGCGGCTTGTCGTAGAGCGACCCGAGCTGCGAAGACGGCGGTGTGCCACAGACGATCCGCGCGTTGCGAGATGGCGACGCGGCGGCTTGCGAGAGACGACCCGAGTCGCGAAGATGGATGCGTGCGAAAGATAATCCGAGCTGGAGGCCATGGTCCGGAGCTGCTGGAAAGCTCGCCCCCCATTCTTCGAGATCACAGAAGTCGCCAGAGTGACCTGGAGCAGCCGCAAGGGCGCGCGCAAGTCGTCGGCTCCGGCTAATCACTTGCCTTGACCAGTGTGTCCCTCAAACCCGCTTCGAACGGCTCTGGAACGGGGCGTCGAAGGCCTCGGGTAGTAGCCGGCCCAGACGGTCGTTCGCCCCCCAGGTAAGCGCCGGATGTTTGGGGTGAGACGGCCCGTACAGCGGAGACGACGTGGCGATGACGATGGCGTGACATGAGACGATACGGCGGCGGCGAGAGACGATTCGCGCAACCCAGACATTGCGCGACAGCGGCGCGGCGGCGAGATTGGCTGCCGCTGAGTCCGGAATCCGGTGCTGGCAGGAGGCCCCCCAGTTACCGAAGTCGCAAAAGCCGCCAGAACAGAGCGAGCTGTTGCGATAGCGACGTGGCGAGAGACGACCTGGCGCAGCCGTGGAGGCGCGTGCAGGTTCCGGACGTCACCTCTGGGATGGCGCGGCGTTTTGTGCGATGCGGTCGCCAGCGGTGCGGGAACACGTCGAGTGACGGTAGGGCGTTAAGTGACGTTAGAGGCGTCGCCTGCGCGGACGTCGAGGGTCTCGTCCCGGTGTGTAACGGCTTGCGAGGTGCGTGTTGTCGACATCGCGACGGGCAGAGGGAGAAACGGGGTGACCACATGACACGTCACGGGGACGACCGGAAGGGCCGAATCCCGATGTAACTCGTCGCCGTTGACTCCACTGTACTCGCGCTTCCTGCGCCGAGAAATCCCAGCGCGCGTGCTTCAACGACAACGGTCGCAGGTAGCTCGGCGCGAGGTCCCCTCAAGTCCGTCTCCGGCGGTGCGCGTGGTGAAACGATGGCCGGGGCCACGAGCGTTCGTTCCCATTCGTCGTCGCGCATCGCCGTGGATTTCTTCCTTCATTCCCACACACCACACACCCTTCACCAGTGGCTATGGATTTCCGTGAGCGGGCGGCCCCCCAGTTGCTGAGGATAACACTTGAGACAAGCTGTGATTTACGGTGCCCGGAAATGCCCGGAATATGCCCCGCAAATCAAATAACTTCCTATTATTTTCCGGTCATTTCCTGGCCCCGGAAATGTCGCCGGAAATAACTCATTTGCTGATCATTTGCGGGGCCCGGAAATCAAACATTCGCGGGCACCGTAAATGTTCATTTTTCCTCAGGCCAAACATTCCTGATTAGGAGAAGTCTAAGGAATCCTAGGATTTATCAGATGCCGGAACACCTGCCAAGATAGGCAATACTAGTGTCCAAGTACACCAAGATGGTGGAAGACGCGAGCCACGGCTGCATCGCCGACGGCTGAGCCAGTCAAACAACCAAAAGTAGATACTAAGATAGTGAGACTCAAGTAGTCCCGCTTCGAATTATGCGAACCACGCAGCCGCTTCATAATCGATCCTGCTACGATGGGTACACGAACATTTTACAATGCACGAATCGGCTGTATTTACTTGGATCGAGATAAGTGCAAGTTGACCCAACTGCCCCAACCTACTTCCCCTTCTTGAGAATCCGTTTCTTTTCCGCCTTGGGCATCTTGTGTTTGCGGCGCTCCTTCGCTTCGGCCTTGATGGCTTTCTTACGCTCCTGTCCGAATATGAGCATGAACCGCAGTGCGTAGAGTATGGCAATCTCACCTTTTTCGCAATCACGATCCTCGTGCCGGTGCCCGCGGGGCTTGCGCTCCTGGAACGCACCCTCCTCCCCGTCCTCCTCCCTGCCCTTCCTCATCCGAGCCCCCCTCGTCCGACCCAGACTCATCATCCTCCCCCGCCCCCTCCCCTTCATCCTCCCGCTCTCCCCCCCCCCGCTCCGCTTCCGCCTCTGCCTCCGGCACGAGCCCCAGCGCACCAGCGTACACGAGCCCGCGATCCGCGCCCGGCGCGCGCGCCAGCGCGACGGGTCGAACACGTCGTTCAGCGAGCGCGGGATGTGCGCGCGGAAGAAGACCGCGTCCTCCTGCCCGTCGCGCGCCTCGTCTTCGGGCGGCGCGTCCGCGTCCTCGGCGAGCCAGGCGCGCAGGACGGCCGCTGCGTGCGGGTCGTCTGGATGCGCATCGGGTGTCTCGCCGTTTGCTTCGCTGGGCGGCGCGTCGGTTGGCAACTGCTCCTCCGCTTGTGCGTTCACGCCCGGGGAATCCGGCAGCCGGTCGAGCGTGACGAACTCGAACGCCCTGCGCAGCCCGAGACACCACACCCCGCGCCGCGCGAAAAAACTCCTCCGCGTTCTTGAGGTCGTTCCTGAGAAAATCAAACGCCGACGGATGGTCGTGCTCGACGCTCTGCGAGACGTCGATGATGTACAGATGCTCCGCGTGGCAGAGGATATTGTACTCCGAGAGGTCGGCGTGCACGAGGCGGCAGCGGTGGAACAGCGTGCGCAGCGCGAGGAGGAGCTCCTCGTACAGCGGGGCGCACGCGGCGGCGGGGAGCGGCGCGTCCTTGAGGCGCGGGGCGGCCCAGCCGGCGGCGTCGCCGAGGAAGCCCATCACGAGCACGTTCTCGCGCACCTCGAGCGGTTCGGGCGCGCAGGCGCTTCAGGTTGCGCATCTCCTTCTCGGCCCACAGGCGCACCATCTTGCGCGGGTTGTGCCGCGAGTAGCCGCGCCGGAAGCGGTGCTCGCCCGACACGTACTTGTCGCGGTCGCGGAAGATGAGGATGGAGGTTTTGTAGATTTTCAGCGCGAGGTGGGTGTGGTCGGGCGCGAGCGCATGGTAGACGTTCGCCTCTTTGCCGGTGCTGACGCAGCCGTTGACCTCGTCGATGAGGCCGCGGCCGACCATCTTGAGGAGGATGGTGCACGTGCGCGGGTCGAGGACCTGTTCTGTCGTCGCACGGTCCGCTCTGTCCTTCATGTTTGGCGTGGGCGCTGGACCCCTTGCGGTTGACGCCGACGCCGACGGTGTACGGTATGTCGAGCTTTGCGATGCGAGACGAGTACTTGGCGAGGGCCTGCAGCTGGTCTGCAGCCTTGTTAGCGGTACTTTTTGCGGGGTGATTGATGGCGGGGATGGCTGCGACGGCGGCTTGGGGTGCGAAGGCGGATGAAGTGCCTTGTGCATTTCCGCTGCGGACGGCTACATGCTGGCGGAGTCTGTTAAAGTGCTTTGTAAAGTCTGGCGCAAGTTGGAGAGCAGAAGGAGATGTGCCGAACTACTGACCTCCTTCTGCCCGCTCCCAGTCCTCGTCCTCGATGCGGGTGTCGGAATACTCTGACTCGTACTCTGAATCCGACTCGCTGTCCGTATCGATGATGGTGGCCATAATGAAAAAATTCTCGATTACATAATTCTACTCAAGGGCCGGGTGCGCGGTACCTGAGCGTCTCGAGCTCGAGCTCCGCCAGCGCGCCGCGTCGCTTTCCCGCAGCGTGGTATGCACCGAGTGGGTGAAGAAGACGACGACTGCGGGGACCGCCGCCCTGAGAACGAGCGGCTACTCCCGGCCGAGAAAGAGGGAGAGCATCGGGGCGACGCCGGCGACTGCATAGGAGACGGTGTAGGGCAGCGCGCCGACTGGGAGTGGGTGGAGGAGCAGGGCGAGGTTGAGATGTATGGCGAGAGCGATCCGAGCATCTCCGTCGTGCGTGCGTGGAAGTGACGCCGCAGGTTCAGCGACGCCTCGAGCTCTGAAAGTTCGCAAGTAAACCAGTCAGCCACACAGGCGAGGGTAGCAAAAACGACAAGACAAACTTTCACTCTCGGAGCCGCTTGTACACGCGTCTTCGAGCCGGCGCAGCAAAGCGCGGTCCTTGGAGATGTATCGCGTATGCGTACGCGTCTTCCACCCCGGTTCTGGGCCCGCGCGCGCACGCGTATTGCCCGCACTGGCGCCGTGGGCTGCGGTATTCAAACTGCGACGCACATCAGCTTTGAACCACAGTAAAGAAAGTAGAAAAGGGACGCACGGCACGCGCCGCCAAGAGTCAACACATGCGGCCAATGCGCGCACTCCCTTTCAAACACGGGATTCGTCACGCCCAGCACGCGCCCCGCGGCCGGCGGGAGCCGGCTCGCGAGGGTCAGCGTGCTCCGTGTCATGTATGGTGAAGTATGGGTGCACGTCGCCTGTGAGCGGCAGCGGGCGGAGGAGGTCGCGAAGCCACCAGACCGCTTGGCTCGTTTGCGCGGGGAGGCTCCGAAGATGAGGAGTGGCTCGGACAGGACGAGGCATTCCCAGAGGGACCAGAGGTGCGAGAGCGCTGCTTCAAGGAGCAGGACAGGGGGCGGGGTGAAGGGGCTTGAGGAGGCGAGGATCTAGTAAATAGGGTCAGCAAAAACATGGTAGTCAGAGACCGTCGACGACACGTACATGCTGCCGGGGATCATATGCCTTGCCCCAATCTGCTGCTGTTCCGGTGAGTGGGGAATCTCGACGTTGAGGACAGTCCCGAGGAAGCCGAGTTCGGTTATCTTGCCGGGGGTGGGGTCAGACCTTTGCTTCGTCCGTGGAGTCAGCAGAGCGATACTCAGGGCATGCGAGATACACACCAGGTAGCGATGTTGTGGCAGGCGGTCTCGAGCATGGGAGACCGTGCTGCTGAACAAGGGCCGAGGAACGCAGTTATGCGGGCGAAGAGGGCGGGGTATGGATGGTGGGTGAGGATTACGAGTGATCGCTGGAGGAGGTACAATCGGCGCTCAGTACGATGCTCGACGGAATGGAGCTCACCTGCTCGAACCCTCGTCTCGAAGACATGTCTTTACGCTGCGTGAAATGCGCAAAGCCATACATAAAGCCATCCTGGGAGGCCGGCCGCCGGACTCCAGGGAGCGAAATCGGATGCTCGCGTATACGAAACGAATGGTCCTGGGACCCGTCCTCGAACTGCGGCGAGTCGAGGAACGCAGCGAAAGCTCTATGATTTTTACGTTCAGTTCGGTATGCATATTCAACTGAGATAATCAACGCCCACATATTTTCAGCCTCGGCAGGAAAGACTACGAGCGGAGGGTATATGCCCGTGATCACAGGACCGTCGTCGACGTCAAAGTCGACGATGGCAACGCCCAGAATCCAGCGCCGATGCGCGCAAGCACATCAGGGTCGACGACCAGAGCATCAATCTCGGAGTTCTTCCGCCGTGCTTTACTTTCGAGGTAGTGGTGTATTCCAGAGAGCGTCTGGGATCTACTAAGCCCTCGGGGTCGGTCGGCTGTTTGAGATGGCAGAGGTTGGCTATCGAGGCTGTTTTTCGTACTAATGGTGGGGGAAGGACAACTGGCGAGGCGGCGGTGGGGGAGAGACCTGCGGCGGTAAGGGCTGCGGTAGCCATCCCTGTGAGTGCTACGGGCAGCTGGACTGCGGGAACGGCTACGGCCCCTTGGCGCAGCGCCGTCAGCAGGCAAAGGAGGGGTGCCGAATTGAAGTCATCGGCGTAGGTCAACCGGAGGCGGATTTTCAGCGTGCTAGGGAAGTTATTGAGAAGGCAGCGACGAAGGAAACGGGGGTAGGAGTCGCTGAGTATGGCGACCGTCGTCGTCGCCAGTCACGGGCATGCATGACACGCCGCACGTGCAAAGTCTACCTCTTCCTTCCCTTGGCGACGTGAACCTCGGCTCTATTCTGTACACGCTGATAAGCAGTGTATAAATACACTGATGAAAAACGCACTTTTTCGCGATTTCATCAAGCTTACACCACCGGGATAGTGAGGCAGAATGAGGGTACATGTCCGCCCTGGGACAGTGTATTAAACCGACGAAGGTCGCAAGCCGGCAGTCATAATTGCGCCGGCTCTGGGAAATGGCTAACCACCACGTACTATTGCACCTGAGGTGATCAAAGGGAACTACGAAAAAGCCCAGAATACTAAGGCCGTAATCAGCGGCTGCTAAGAAGACAATGTGCGGTGCGATGTCTACAAAATAGCATCTGCCGGCACTTCCGCTTGAAGCTGCCGGCATTTACTTGATAATCGAAGGAAGCCGCCGGCATTGAAATATGATATGCGATTCAACGGTGACTGAACTACACAGGAATAACTGAAGGATTGAATATATGAACAAAATAGTATCTGCCGGCAGTTCCGCAAGAAGCTGCCGGCAGTTGATTGAAAGTTAAAAGAAGCGGCCGGCAATGGAATAAAATGAAAGATGGAATAATGAATAATTGAGAACTTCCCGGCAGATGGTTCGAATCCTCCGGGCAGTCCCAAAGAATAAAATTACAAGCCGAA
>QVIE01001033.1:0-13057 GCA_013387415.1 Panellus pusillus | reverse complement strand
GTCTTGCATCGCTTTCCCAGACATATGTTATTCTACGCCCAATGTTACGCCCAGCATAGTTGTACCATAGTCTCTCATAACCAGCCGTCGTCGCCACACACGCATTCACACGACTTCGCCCGACTTCTTGTAGCACAGCCTGTATGTCTTACTATACACGATCGAGACATCGTTTCCAGAAAGGATTTTCTGACGCAATAAAGTCGTCACAGAACATTACATTAAGTATTACAAGACTACCCCTGAGCTCAGACTGGTACAAGAATTTCGTTCACCGTGCCTTGTCTTCTAGAAGGATGGCATCGTTGAGTTCGTCTAGGGGCGCCAGCTCTTTCTTGTCGACCAAGTCGAACTGTGAAGGTATGGCTCTTTCACGCGAGACAACAGTCTGGAAGGTGCGCACCTCGTTGATAAATAAAGAAGTGCCTGTAACTAGTGTTGAGATGAGCTGACAGTGGAAATTAGCGGTCACTGTACTGGGTGTCGAAATACAAGAACGTTACCTTCGATGCCCCAATGCGCATATATGATCGAAGTGGTTGCTGTATATATGCGCGTATAACACGGAAGAGACGGCGCACAATGGTACGGACGGTCTCCCTGAAATTCCTGGGAAATGGAACGCCTAAGGGGCATTGGCTAGGAAGCACGCAAAAATTGGATGGACGGGAGACAGACCGATTTTATTGGGGAAAACGGCCTCGTCATCGAGCAGCCCCTGTGCCCAATTCATGAGTGCGTCGACATAGTCTGGCGCGGCCAGCTTGGTTGGGCGCTTGTATTTGACTCCGTCCTCCCACAGATACTCGTACCTGAACGCTCAGACGTGTTGTCATGAGAAATTCGATGAGGAGTACCAACCGTGGACCTGCAGACATCATCGGACACTGTGTCGCGCCAAATCAACAGCATGCAATGCGTCCGGAATGAGGAACATGCCTCTTCTCTGGTGCAGAACTCAGTGATGGTTCCGTACAGCATGTTGAGGTGGTTGAAGAAGTCAACCGCTGTTCGACGCGTCAGTCTCGAGTGTGCGACTCGGACCCGGCCGCCACCAACCATGCACCGCGAGCATTCATTCTGGTCTTCGCCTTCCGGCAACTGTACAGCCAGCCTCAGATTTCCAGATCCCTAGAAGATGTTACTGCGAATCCTGCGCGAAAGGGGAGGTGTATGCTGTTCACCAGAGTGGCCTCTGCATATTTTCGAAGCTGGTACTGCTTGGTGCCCTCGGGAACATCCTTGCGGGGCTTGAATGTGCGAGTCTTTCCAAGCCCAAAGAAAGAAGACATGAGGAGAACAAGTGCTATAATTTCCAAATCGGGCACGCGTCGCCGTCATGATCAAATGAATTTCTCATCAACGGGACGCGACGTTAGGCGACGTTCGAATTAAATAAAGGCTTTTTCAATTTCTCGACATGGCGTCGAGGACCAGGGAAATATCCAAGCTCACGGTGCCCTGGTCTGGGATAGAAGAATGCCCGGAATGCCTACTTATTGGCGACAACACGCAACGTCTTGGTCATCCCGAAGGACGCCCCGGAAAACATTGGATGCACTGATATAATGACACGTACTTGTACACACCGACTCAAGAAAAACGACCATGCTCATCCGCCATGGTTTGCAGTGCGGACGCAAGAACCCGGGTCGGAAGAGAAAAAAAGCCGTTAGATATAGAAGACAGACATGACCCAGTCTTTCTTCAACGTGAATCCGTGCAGGGCCTCCTTCGCCACAGAAGCCAGCTGAGGGCTGTCGAAAATAACTTGTGCTTTTTTGACTGCGTAGAGAATTAGCTTTGAACCCCCGTGGAGAATGAGACGACACAAACCACCAGGTACATCCGTTGGGACGACGTTGGTGGATTTGAAGCCGTGGTATCTGCAGTTTGCGAGTGAACGGGCCAAATTCGGAGAGATCGTGTGGACCCACTGTTGGAACAGAATAGACAGGACACCGTCGGAAACTTCTTGCGGTAAATTCGTACACAGCAGTCGCGCTGTCGGATGGGATACCGGCACTTCGCCAGCTTCCGGATGTTGTGAAATAGATGCAATTCCAGAACGATACGGGACGTACAGGCAGTTTCTTTCTTGTCCTCCTCTTCATCTATCTCCATCTCTTCGTCATCGTCGTCTCCTTTATCACGCTTGGCCTTGCGTTCTCCCTCAGTTTGCTCCTCCTCTCTCTGTCTCTTCTTGTCGGCCCTACCCTTCTGCATGAGAAGCGCACTCGCGTTTGCAGAGGTCGGTGGGACAAAAGAAGGGTCCTCTTTTCGCGAGGTCGCGTAGGATTTTGTTTTGGCATAGTCGATGTGCTGGAGAGACGATTAGCTGAATCAACCAGAGAAGAAACGGGACGAACAAGAGGTTTGTCGTAAAAAACCATGCCCTCGCATGCGCGCATGGCAGTGGTCGCGCCGGCAAGATCTGAAAAGACGAGAAAAGCCTGGCCGCGCATGCGTTGGCTTTTCGAGGCAACAACATCGATTATTTTGCCATAGGTCGTGAAGAGGGCGTAGAGCTGGGAGCGCAGCTCTTCCTTGTTTACTTTGTCGTTGAGATTGTTGATATAGAGGGTCGTATTCGGCTGGTTGGAGGAGGAGGACATGTCACGGGGAGAAAGGCGCTTGTGATCGGCCAGCGATCAACTGCCGGTGATGCGCCCACCATGTACGTAGACGAACGTGGTCCTATTTCTTAAATTCTCCCCCGATCCTGGGGACTGCATGTCCCAATATGTCGCCCCCTTCGTGTCTCTCTCCCACCGCACGGACGCGCCAGCCAACCCAGACTCCTTTCCTGACTCTACGTACTACGAGACTGGCCTAAAGGATGTCTGCTTTCTCATAACCTGCATGACTGCCATGGCTATTTTGCGTGACGCTCTCCGGCTTGGCGTTTTTGAGCCTTTTTCCCGGTGGAAACTTACCAGGGATATGGAGCAGAAGCGTTCCAAGACTATGAATGGCAATGGGCACACGAACGGACATGCCAATGGGGGCTCCAAAAAAGAATTGCGGCATATTCACAGGAGCGTCCTTCGGTTTGCTGAACAAGGCTGGCCGGTCGTGTATTATCCCTTCCAATGGTGCTTTGGGCTGGTGAGTCGCATCTGACCATCCATGTCCAGTATCATAGATGTCCGCAGTACTTAAACTATCATCTCCCCAACCATATATTCAGACCTACGAGTCTGTGGATCGGGTACCCCCACATACCCATCGCCGCACCTGTCAAAATCTATTACCTGACGCAAACTGCATTTTATACGCACCAGATGCTGATTCTCAACGCTGAAGCGCCGAGAAAAGACCACTGGCAAATGATGGCTCACCATGTAATCACTGTTTTCCTCATGGGCGCGAGCTACTTCTTCAACTTTACCCGGGTCGGGTGTCTGATCATGGTCCTTATGGACTGGTGTGATATTTTCCTGCCAGTGAGTTCGCATAATATACGCAAGTACAGCTATCGACGAGAATCTAGTTGGCTAAGATGACGCGCTATATTAACCTGCCTCAGATTGTGTCGGATTCAATCTTTGCACTGTTTATCGTTTCGTGGTTCATCACAAGACATGTTCTATTCATGATCGTCATCGTCTCCACTTACACCGATCTACCCCGGCTGGTGCCGCTGGAATGGGCCCCACAGCTCGGTCGGTTCTTGAGTAGAGAGTACTGGATCATCTTCTGTGCATGTTTAACTGCGTTACAAGTATGGTTTTGGCACGAAACGTTCAATCCATTGCTAATTTACTACTTTTTAGGTCCTCCAAATCATCTGGTTCGCATTAGCATGCCGTATCGCATGGCGAGCCATTAGCTCTGGCGGCGGGGCCGAAGACGAGAGGAGCGACGAAGAGGGTGAGAGTTATCATCTTCCTTACTTGACGACAATAACTGATCACCATCTCCAGCGAGGAACTAGACGAGAAGAAGACACAGTGAGCGGGGCTACACTGGCCCGTAGATCTCACTCGTACTTGATTGGCTATTCTAAAATCCCATTCACCATTCTGCTCCAGTGGTTACGAGAAGGTCGAGGGATACCAACATCTGGCCTCCAAATTGCGCTCTGCATGTTTCCGCCGGGTGCCTGCTTCCTGGTCGACTTCCTTTTTTAGTATTTCAGTACCCGTTTTCGTGAAACTCCCTGTTCGTGGAAATGTAGCGAGGATCGTTCGGACCGAATACAGGTTCGCTCACTGCGAATAGGTTCGAGACTATTTCCTCGCAGGACTCAGTAATGCCTCGTTTTCTTCGGCCAACGGTGGCTCTTTTGGCCCAACGACATGCAAAATGTACTGTAGTAATAGTACTAGTCTAAGCGGAACTGTTTATTGTTCCTTTTTCTCGTCAAACTCCTCACTGAGAAGAACATGATATGAGTTTGTGGTTTTGGGAATGCTCGTGGTATTCACTTACCCTTCCTCGTCACTGCGTTCATCTTCAGCACCTCCGCCTGAACTGATGGCTCGGTATGCGACGCGACACGCCATTCCGAACCAAATCATTTGCAGTATCTGTGAAATGAAGTCAGAGACCAAGTGCGCTGCGTATCAAGTTGCGTACTTCTAAGGCAGTTAAACATGCACAGAATATGATCCAGTACTCCCTGCTCAGGAACCGGCCGAGCTCTGGAGCCCATTCCAGCGGAACCAGCCGGGGTAGATCGGTGTAAGTGGACACGACGACGATCATGAACAAAACATGTCTTGTGATGAACCAAGAAACGATGAACAAGGCGAACAGAGAATCTGACACAATCTGGGGCAGGTTGAGGTAACGCGTCATCTTGGCTATCTGACCAGTCTGTTAGGAAAAAACTTGAATCTTTTCGAGTCGTTCCAATGAACCCACCGGAAAGACGATATCACACCAGTCCATGAGGAACATGATTAAACAGCCCACTCGCGTAAAGTTAAAGAAGTAGCTTGCGCCCATTAGAAAAACAGTGATAACATGATGGGTCATCATTTGCCAGTGGTCTTTTCTCGGCGCTTCAGCGTTGAGAACTAACATCTGGTGCGTGTAGAACGCGGTCTGCGTGAGGTAGTAGATTTTGATGGGAGCGGCGATGGGTATATGAGGGTATCCGCGCCACAAACTCGTGGGTTCAAACATGCGAGTCGGAAGATGATAATTTACATACTGCAGGAACCCGTTATTTAGATTCGAAAACCGATGGACGCGACTCACTAGCCCAAAGCACCACTGAACAGGTAATAGACAGCTGGCCAGCCTTGTTCAGCAAATCTAAGCACACTTCTGCGCAAATGATATAATTCTTTTTTTGAACTGCCGTTTGCATGCCCATTCGTGTGTCCGTTGCTATTCGTGTTCTTGGAACGCTTCCAATCCAGATCCCTGGTAAGTTTCCACCTTGCAAAAGGCTCGAACACGGCGAGACGGAGGACGTCGCGCAAGACTGCCATGACAATCATGAAGGTGATGAGGAGACAAACATCCTTTGGACCAGTTTTGTAGTAGGGGGAGTCTAGGAACGAGTCCGAGTTGGCTGGGGTGTCCGTGCGGTGCGAGAGGGTAAAGAAGGGGATAATATACTGGGAAGTCATAAAGGCTGAAGGCAGGGGAATATCATCCAACGTGGCTGGTAGATTTTGAAAGGTCAGACGATACCCGCCCGGAAACCAGTCACAGTGACCGTCAGCGCGCTCCTTATCGGGAACATCCTGCTATTACTCACTTCGGCACAGCTATCATATACTCTTATTTCTGAACACCATCCAGCAGTACCTATGATGGCGAGCTTCATGAGCTACTTTGGTCGTCGAGACACCAAGCAGTCCGCCCGGATGCAATTGTCGGCCTCCGACAGCAGCTTCAAATGATCGAGAAGAAGGAGGAGCATTTACAGAAGAAGATTGAACAGGACCTCAAGATTGCTAAAGCAAATGCAGTTTCAAATAAAGCGCGTAGGTTCCGCCCTGTGTTCCAGCGGCTCACAACTCATTTGTTCGCGAAGTGGCCACATCTGCGCTGAAGAAGAAGCGCGCTAATGAAACGCAGCTAGAGCAGCTGCGGGGGCAGCAGATGCAACTGGAGATGCAGGTCAACACGCTCGAGTCTGCCAACCTCAACGCGGAGACAATGGCTGCAATGAAGAAGGCAGCAGATGTTCTGCAGCAAATTCACTCCGGCATGTGCGTGTATTCCGCTTCCGCCATCAGGCGTATCTGACATGGGATGTCCGAGCAGGTCAGTCTCCAGGGTGGATGAGACTATGGCGGCAATAACGGAGCAGCGCGACGTGGCGAATGAGATCACAGAGCTGATCTCGAATCCCCAAGGCGCGGATTTGGCGTCGGACGTCAGTGTTTTCTTCCTCGTCCTATCATCGCTCACCCGAAGTACACCACAGGAGGAACTCAAAGCAGAGCTGGATGCTCTTGAAGACGAAGTTCTTGCTGAACGGCTCGAGGGCGCGGATCATGTACCTATTCACCGACCAGCTGTGGAAAGTGCGAATTTGTTCTATCCGCTTTTATGTTACATTCTGATAAAATTATAGGACCATCGGCGGCGGTTACCGAGGACGACGAGGAAGCGGCGCTCAGACAACTACAAGCGGAGATGGCAATGTAACCTCGTCTTCTACTTCCGTGTATCCCTTTGGCTCCACTCCTCTCCCGCATCTCACTGTTTTAATACTCAATGTACAATTTCATAATCATGGGTCGGTTGGACTGGAAAGCAAGATACATAGACGACGAGTACATGTGTTGAATTATTATGGGACCCGTGGGTCAGCGATTGCGATGATATGGATGCATTAAGTTACGACGGTGCGAAGGATATTGGCACCTGGAATACGGATAACTCTAAAGATGGGACGGGGCTATGGCATCCCCCCTGCGGTCCGGAGACCTAGCACTCGGCGCACGTCCGATGTAAATCTCAGAGAGTCGAGAACGGGGAGCAAGTCGAGCAAGGCCTCGTCTGAAGGGTCGTGTGTCCAACCTTCTATCGGGATGCCGTTTGCTATGCAACAATAAACCAGATGACGCGGCGGACTCGATCCAGAGACCGACCTTCGTTTACCCGATAACTTACGGGTGAGTTGTCGATGAGACAGACTCGTGAAAGATCGGGATCCACCACCGACAGATCTTTGGTGTAAGAACCGTTAGGTAATTGAGTACAAGACTGCAATTTCTGTCAACCAAGCGAAATCCGGAAAAGTAAGAAAATTTTACATCTCGGAAAAGCCGGTGAGCAAGGATACCTCGCCCAGCGTCGAGCCAATCAATCACTGGGTCTGCATACTCCTGCATCGACGCGGTGAAGATGACCAGAGTGTACCACCCGGAAACCTGGATGTCGACGTGTCAATGTTCATATTTAGCCAGCATAAGGACCTCACTGACGGTTCGGAGAAAGAAATCCACGAATGGCCGTTTATAGACATGGTAAAGGGTGCTGTTGCCACCCAGGACAACCTCCACCGTATAACCGGAACCTTTGCTTCTGTTGAAGGAGCCCAAGCCAAAGAAACCTGTACTGCTGGGGCCTGAAAGCAATGGCCGGGAAGTCGAGTGAATCAAAGTTTCATCGAGATCTAGAACGAGCGTCTTTGGCAGGTGGAACGGTGTTTTCCGGGCGGTAGTTAGTGCTGGAGTCGACGACCGAGATCGATTGGAGGTAGAGGGTAAAACACTGCGGGATGGTAATGGAAGTTCTGGCAGAGCTTCATCAGCTATGGGCGCGTCCGCGGGTGAACGAACCGCCAGTAAGTATGAAGACTGGTTTGGGGAGCGAGAGAATATCGACTGGTCATCCGAGGTCTCGTCGTCGCTGCTCTCTTTCTCTACTGCAACAGAGCCACTCTCCATCTCGCCTTTGCCAAGCTTG
Organism: Panellus pusillus; assembly: GCA_013387415.1. Taxonomy (NCBI): domain Eukaryota; kingdom Fungi; phylum Basidiomycota; class Agaricomycetes; order Agaricales; family Mycenaceae; genus Panellus; species Panellus pusillus. The sequence goes on along the minus strand of QVIE01001033.1, from coordinate 5,176 downwards.
CGACCGGTCAAAGAAGTCCACGCCGCACGCAGGGTACTCCATGCCAGCACAAGGACCCGTACAATGAATGTCCGGCGTAGAATAGACTCAAGACGAACCACCAGTGGCAGTGGTGATGTCTCTAAGGACGATGTAGGTACAGATGTTGGCGGGGGCCGCTGTAATGATGCAAGCGCAACGGGTGACGACAGGGATCGTTTGGGTCCCGATTTTGGGACGGAGGTGGATGGGCGAAAGAACGACTTTGTAGACCAGGTCTGCACGCGGGCAGGGAGGATTCGGAGCCAGTTGCTCTCCGTGAACGGGAGAATTTATCGCCAGTCAACGCGATGTACGAGTCGTGCTCGTTGGTGGGGGACGACGGCGGCGTCTTCGACGCTGCAAGCGCGTCGAACTGTCGCGAGAGATAGCTGAGACTGTTCATGCAGGCGTCGTACCACCGTGGAACGGCCTTCCAAATGCGGCACGTGTGCTAAGAGCGGTAAACATCCCAATGCCATAAACATCTCTACAATTCCGTTTACAAGGTGTACCGGAAACCCTTCGTCTTGATTCCCTGCTCCTCCTCCTGCTTTTCCAACATCTTGTTCTGCGAGATCAGCACAAGTCTGAAAACGAAACACATCGCCATAGTTGTTCCCGAGCAAGCTGAATCCCGTCGGCAATGGGTATAAATCTGTCGGAAAAATCGACACTGCGCACCAATACATATAGCATAAGAGTTATGATATGTCGGTCCCCAATTACTCGGCCACACGTATCTGGATGTCCGATTTCACAGACGTTACTCGCTCACGAAAAGAAAGCGACTCACGATCCTGCAAGAGAGATCGATTTGGACGCGTTGAATACTTACGACAAAATTACTCACCCGCAATGTTTCCCAGCTGACTGAAGGCATTTATAAGAGCCAGTGCCACTTAAACGAATGAGCACAACGACGAGAAACCACGGTGGCAGCGCACCTGCCCGCTTCGAAGGCGGCCGCGGGAAGGAATTGCTTAACCATGCGTAAAACACCACAAAGCCTAATTTTTGAAAAGCGGTCAACGATGCAACGAAAGTGCTTTGAGCTGAAATGCCCACCCGCATATTGCTGTGCTTGAAGGAAAAAGGACACGTATCTGGCTGCCGTATTCATTGTGGAGATAGCAATTATGAAACCCACCTGGCAGAAATCGTCAACCGGGGCCATGCACTCAAACAACAACTTACGATCCCAAGGCCAAAAGAAGCGTTCATGTGGAAGCATCGCTCCCCGACCTGGGTAGTGAGTTGGTTGGTTGAAACAAATTGAACATTTCTGTGAAGACGAACTTTATCGGAGTGCCTATGGATTGACTGCGCATAAGGGTCCGGTGACTTTGCTCTTGGAAACGTACCGAGCCAGCAGAAACGTGACTGCAGCAGATACTGCAAAGGGAGGGGCACTGTTCGGGGGAGGTGAAAAGCAAGATCGATCAATCTAGAGAATCCACTAACCAAAGTAAGAGGGTAACAGTTGGACTGAACCCCAGAGTTCCTGTCAGGGTCGGGAAAAATGCGTTGAACGACAGAGCCACCACCTGAGCGGTGAGTGCAAACGCCATCCCTGCAAGAATTGAAGAAGTCTGTTTGTGAAGCGGATAGGGCACCTACACCACACACGCCAATCCGAGATCGCGAGCCACAAACCGTAAAATGGGCCGCCTTGCTCTGTTTCATCCTGGTCTCCTACCCCGGCGTCCTCTTCCATGCGCAACAATGCAAGTTCGCGCTCCTCTGGTGTGAGCCATTTGGAGGTATTGGGAAAGTCTGGCAAGATGAAGATGGCAACGGTGGCCACAAAAATGGTCAAGGCTCCCTCTTTTTTTTGCGATATGAGAATTATGTCCGGTTTCACACAAATTCTTTACCGATATAAAACAACCATCTAAGAGGCAGCCGTTGAATGATTCAACACTGAAATTTGACAATTCAACTTGCCTCCAGGCCGCATGTCCAAGCATGCCATTCATATTGGCCTATGTCAGTGTCAATCCACGCGCTTTCCAAAAGAGATATCCCCGTTACCAGGATTCCAGATGCCATTAAAGAGCCGAATGCATTGCTGTTTTGTTTCGTCTCGGTCAGTCACAGGGTGACTTGCAGCAGCGGCAATACCTGATGATATTCCCGCAATATAAGATACCTGTTCTTAGGCCAATCTCGTCCCGCTTGTACCACTTGAGGAAAGCTCAATAAATTATCTCGGCACAAGTACGGCGTTACCTTGGAAATTAGGAACAACGCCCCGCTTACATGGAATGGTCAAACATTAGTTGAAAGTGGGTGTGTCAGCTCTCACGGGAAGAAAGCGGCCTCTACGAAGCCCAAAAAGAACCTGGTGAGCAGTGCACCTACAAAACTTTGTTCAATGATATTAGATACTGGTTCCGCCGGAGTCGCATGGCCGTACTTTTTGGTCACACCTGAGATCAAAGTCAGCCCAAATCACCCCAGAGGGATGTGAATGATAGGCGACAGTACCGGTCAAGCAAGAGATTGTGCCCCAGATGATCATGCATCCTGAGCAGCGTTGAGTGGGGAAAGGATATGATTTGCTTGGAAAAAGTGATACCTGGAAGATAGAGACTGGGGCGACCGATCGAGTTCAGAAACATGTTGGACGGAATCTGCATTATAATGTAGCCGACTTGGAAGACATGAATGAATGTTCCGAAGGTGCAATGAAATTTCTGTACCATAAAGAATCTGGGGAAGACTGAGAAATCGTATAGAAAACGAGATGCGCTACTCACGGACAAGAGGGTGGGGAACTGTTGGCCTGTCAGATGCAAATCCGTTTCGAGGCCCCGTTTTCGGGCGGCGCTACCAGAAGTTGAGCAAGTTTTTGAGAGTGCTCGTTAACCGCGTACGCAGCGTTATTCCTATCGATCTGTTCTGATCGTGAATTCAACCGCTGAAGGGGAAGCAGAGTGGCGCACATAGTTCAAGATGTATATAACGACGAGGATGGACATGCGCTTTTGCCTCCCAGTTCAGCTGAAGTCAAATGCAGAAGCCACAAACTCACCAGGTCGATCTTACGCACCAATTTCTTCTCGAGAGCGCGTCGTTCCGGGGAGTACTGGGGAACATTGACATCGTCCTCTGAGGTTACCGCTTTTTCGAGAGAGGACATGATGGCAGAAGTCGGAACAAGTATCCAAGCAGGCGACCGCATGATGGACGAAGCACGGGGACGCGGAGAAAGTACCCGGTCAGATGACCGCTGAAGCGGCTTGGCGCGACGCGTTTCTTTAGGTTTATTTGCCGATGTCAACAAAGTTGGTTATTATGACCCACGAACAGACTATTTCAGCTTTTATCAGCTCACTCCCCGTTCTATCGCAGTACGACATACCAGATATTGAGGACACATGCCCATCTGCCTCAATCCCTTTCAAGCCCTTATCAGAGACGACAGTAGCGAAGACTGCGGCGTAACGAAGCTCGCCTGCTCTCATCTGTTCTGCAGAAAGGAGTGCGTGACGACTGACACCAATGACCAGTGAACCTCATCTATGCTTCGCAGTCTTTTGGAGTGGATACGGAATCTGGTCTGTCTGTACGCTTGAACTAGGGCGACGTACTTATTGGCTCAGCATGGGAGTTGTCCCACTTGCCGGACTGAGTTTATGGACATCCATCCGCCTGGTTCCGATGATGGCTCGTCTGACGGCGGAGAATATATGCCCTCTGAAGACGGCACCGAAGAGGAGGACAGTTTCATGACCTCGGACTTTGATATGGACCTCGAGTCGGACGACATTTGGGAGCGCGGCGACGCCGACGAACTACAGCTCAGACTTGACAACGACCCTTCATCCGAAGGAGACAACAGCATTGACAATCAAGACGACAGTACGTGTGTTCTTCGCTAGAAAGAATATACAGACCTCACATGAATGGTCAGGTGTGGCAGTGGAAGTCAATGTCTCGATCACAGAGGACGAGGACTTCTTTGACGACTCCGAGTCGGACGAAATTCAGACAGAGGAGCCCAAGTAACAAGCAACATATCTCCGCAGGATTATTATTCTATTATTCGCCACTCACATATGTATGTACGCACTACATTCTACACGATTTACGCAGCACTTGGACTTGATCAACATCCTCTCTTCAATCCTACAACAGGCGCAGAAATTGAGCCCTCCTTTCCCGCCGTTGTGCGCCACATTTTGACTCTGGCGTGTCGCCAAACGCCTTGACACTCTTATCGTCCAACACAGAGACCAGCCGAAATGCGACGGAGGAAGTCAGCCCGTAATCATGATCATGCATGACGGCCAAGTTGCTACTTGTCGCTTAGACCGGTGGATGGTCGCGTTCGATCGCCCGGAAAGGTTCCCTTGTCTTCAAATAAGGCTCGTAATTACCTGCTCCGCCGGATTCCGTCTGGCTCTTATATCCTTGTTTCCGATACCTTGTGCCACCATTCTGCGGCTTTGCGTGTCGTCGAACAAGGATAATCTACTACCTGCTCTCACTCGGGGTCGCCCACAGATTTTTGATAAGTTCTTACGAGAACCCTTTCCAGGACCAAGAATACCCTCAAACTCTGCACTCTTCTGCTGCCCCAAGGAAAAATGGCGCAAAAAATCGTTGCCTCGCACAACCTGCAGCTTGTTACCTTTCAAGTCATCTCACGTCTTGACAAGGAGGTCGCCAAACCCACAAAACCCATCAACCGTAAAACGTCGCGTTATCTGCAAGGCTCCACCTCCAAGGATGAACTCAAGGTGTGCGTGGACGACGCACTCGGTCCCGGTTGCTTCTTGTCCCTACAATGAAATGCCATTGTTGACCTCAGTTACAGCTACTTCGACGAGTTTAATCACGGCGCCTGGCTCCAGGCTCCTCCAGCTCTCCTTCAGCCCGCTTCAGGCTGTTTTAAATTGTGTACGTCACCGGGAACCCATTCATCTTCGGCATGGCTTGCGCGGGGGCTATAATATGTATATATATATTCCTCCGAGATTGCTCGTCCTCGAGAAGGCCGATGAAACAGGCACAGAGGTCGTGTACCATCTCCCATCGCCTGTGGTTGCATTGAAAGGTCCTGGGGAGTTGAGGACTGCCGCCGGAGCGTTGGACCGCAACTTGGAGGCCCTGCTGGAGAGAATCGCGGCCGTTTAAAAGCTGCCCTGGG
>QVIE01001822.1:0-10584 GCA_013387415.1 Panellus pusillus | reverse complement strand
GGATACCTCGAGTCTGAGGACGCGGATCGACGGGCACAAGCGGACGAATTGGATGAACAATGTTTCATTTTGCACACCATAGCCATTCCCAGTGTTCGAACCGCCTGCGGAGAACCGGTGAAGCCTTGGGCGGCGGGCTGCGCACAGAATCTCGTAATATGCGAGCTTGATTTAATGAGGATTAACCGTAACGGTACAGGAACAAAAAGCATGTGGCGCACCCTTCCATTGAGAAGTCGACCCCGAATTGGACGTTCACTGCCGAAGGGTTATCGTCCAGGAGAGAACGACCAAAGCGGGAGTTGCTATTGGCAAGTGCGTGTTTCGCCTGAAGCAGGCCGTTGGTCTAGGCAACAAGGTGGGCTCCCTGTACTGGGGAGTGCTCCTTTTCAAAGGTGAAAAATATTCCGTATCACCAAAGTCATCGTACGAGTCACTCCATCCGTGGTCCGACCAATCCTCCAGGTCATGTTCTGCTTCCTAGCCGTCTGGGAGATGTTCTCGAGGGACATCTGTGACAGATTCTATCTCGTCCTCATCAAGGTTGCAAACGACGACCTTCAAAATTGCTTCTGTCCAATTCTTCTTGGACCGCGGAAATCCGAAGCGAGTCGATGACTTGGACTAGTTGGAAAGGAGAGTCCTCGGCGCGTGGTTCGGAATCACTCGTCCCAGAGCCGGTCACGGAGGTGGGGTTGTTGGACGAGGCAAGAATAAAGAGCAACAGGGGGTGGCTGTAGGCCTTGGAAGGAAGGAAGGAAGGTGTATTGAGGTTGGGGTGCAAGAAACGACATGTATTTCCATACCAACACCTGCCTAAGCATTCGAATTTCGATGGCGATTCAGCTCTCTCCAAAGAGAGGAACGAAGGAATGCTGTACCTTCCTGCAGGAAGATGCAAGGTCTGGAAGGCATTCAACGCGATGGGGGCGAGAAGTCTGTTGACGGACACACAAGGGAAAAGGAGCGAACCTGCTCCTGAGACAGAACATGCAATTTCCAACGACATTTGGAACTCCGCCTAAAATTTCTTGGTCGATCACTCATTGGGACAACGCAACCATCCTTCCCATATTCGACTCAGCTAGCAGTATTTCGGGACGGGGACGGATTTTGCGCGTCTGCGTAGCCGCAAGGTATATGGCAGATGGGAGGCCGAAATCCGAAAATGGCGAGCCCTTGACGCAAGTTCATCGCCAAAATCGACGCTGAATCTTCGTTGCCAGTGGCAGCTTGGCGGCTTGTTAATTCCTTTGTAGGCTCGGGACCAAAGCACGCTATGACGGACTCAATGCAAGAACGACTTGTGCATTTCTGGATTGTCAACCCCTGGTATCACCAGCCAGAAAGATCCGTGTTCGGTAAGAAATTCACATCCTTTTGAATTTCCATGCGATTGCCTTCCCGTGTTGAGTTGGACTTCTTACTTCCCATTTTTGCACCTGAAAAGACGTTTCTAGTCACGACCGCTGGAGTTGATTCATTCCCATAAAGCGCGTTATAGAGGCGATTGGTATCGTCGCGTAGTGAACGGCCCAAAATCAAGTCTAGTCTTCCGAGGGCGCAAATTTCCGTTCCATCTCTGCGGTCCTCCCAGCCAAACTATATGCTGTTGGTTGAGGACTCTGCCCTGAGGGATTTAGACAAGAATTAACACAACGATTTACCACATTCGCTTCCTAGACTTTCCACGCACCAATTACAATGGACCCGCAACAATGCAGACAGGCTACGCGTTATTGCAAAGAATCAAGAGCAGTCGAACGAGGCCCTGTATTCCCGATACACCGTGCGGTCTTTCATCAACCTTGAACCTGTATCCAAGTGTCATAAAAAACGAGCCTTCGGCTCTGGGAACAAGTTCCATGCGCATCGCCGCGGCCCCCAAGACCAAGCGCATCGAAGATGCCACTTATTCGTTCGAGCACGTCGACCAAGAGTCAATATCTGTCGGTTTCAAACAATCTATCGCTCGTGAACTGTCTTCTTGCTCACAAGTACTGCGCACACCTGCAACACTCCGTATTTGACCTCCCGCATCTCATGGCATCCCCGTTAACCCAGATAAGACCGACATTTGGGATCTTGAACAAGCGGATTGACCGGCGCTTCTTCTCGTGGGGTTTTTTACTTTGTCTGCGGCTTCATTGGTCCTTGCCAGACAGTTTTGCATCAAACTCACTTGAGGCTCTGCACGGCTTTTGACTTGGCTTGTCTGCCTGCCGATCCCGGTGAACATGATGAGTTTGCATCTTCGTAATCAATAAGAATCTGTTTGAACAGTCTTCGCCATTGTTCTTGGCGACTTGAAGAAGACGGCACTTCTCCTGAGGACCGAGTTTAAGAGCGAAGTGCTGTGCAGCGAAGGACTGGTCGAAGTTTTATGTTGTTGATCGATTCGCCCGGCATGTGAACGGCTGGCTTTTTTACCCACAGTTAAAAACCGATGGTCGCTCTTGCCTGGTCTTCATTTTTCTCTAGCATCCACCCATGCCTCCGATTTCAATGGCTTTTGAAAACCCCGACCGTTATCCATCCTTTACCACGACAATGAAAGACATGGAATCCCGGCTGGTTATATCACCAACACCCCCCTCAACCACAACGGATACCTTTACAATTCAACCGGGACTGCTTGCTCCCGTATGTCGCACCCGTTACTCCGACCCTCGTGGGTACGTTGACCAATTTTTGGATCGCCTACCAGGTTCAGGCGCCCGCCTCCAATTTTCCTACATCAGCGACGCCGTCGACTGTCAATACTCCGGCACGTATATCCCGAGGGCCTTTCATCTACTGGTGGCTGAACAGTTGTGACTTGTAGAGTCGTTTGGTTTCGAACATGATCGAACGCTGCAAGGGACTCGGCGTGGTAAGATTATTTCGCAGCCCAATTCTCAGATATCTGCAATAGCTCACATTTTCAACTAGTGCCTTCTGAGAAAGCTGAAGCGCGGCGCGTAGAAGAAAGGACCTGCAACAGACGCAAAACATTGTTGTGCTGATATCATTCTTGACAAACTCTTCAACACCGAATGGATCTCAAAAGATGAGGCGGCTCATCAAAGACGATGGGTGTTGAGTTGCCTCTCCACCTTCAGATGTAACATATTTTATACGTCGCGACTTGCCAATCAACTGTGGGAGAGCAATATACGGTGGGAGTTCAGACTATGACTCGCTGTGTGAATGATCTCTGAGTTGGTCTCACGAAAAGAGTAGAATCTGTCGCTAATGTCGGGGGAAAAGATGTCGATACTGAGGGAGGAGTCCTCAGCTTGACTTTGCCCAGTTCTTTTTTTATCGTTGAACTGTTCTGAAACTCGCTCGCCGCTCGGCGCTCGCGCCGAAATAAACGGAGCATGAGGTAATATGTGATTTGTGATGCAGATCCCGCTACCGAATAGCTGCTTTACTCCGAATCCCATTTTATGGAAAAGAAAGCCTGTTCTCGGTGTCGCTCAAAGAAGATCGCAAGTTTTCGTCAACCTACCTTTGCTATTCTGACCTCTCCGCAGAGATGTGACGGCCAAACTCCCTGCCGTTCGTGTTCCCGTGCGCGCGTCGAAGTCGAGTGTGATTACACGGCTTCAAGCCTCTCGCACGGACCAGAGCTGCGAAAGGGTGCTGCTTGCACGGCTTGCCGGTGAGCCTCGTTTCTGCGATTGGAAACCTAGATCTTAGTCGAACGGTAGACGGAAAAAGAAGGTATAGATGAACAATCTAAATGACTACTAACACTCACCCCAACGGGCTCCAGAAATGCAGTGGCACTTGGCCCTGTCAGACCTGCATTATCTCCAAGAAAGAAGACGGTTGTGAATTCGATGACGGAAGCCAGTTGAATTTCACCAGAGCCCTGATCGAGAGAACGCTCGAACTCGAGCAACTGCTTTCTCGTGCTAAACAAACCCCTACCATTGATTTCTATCCCGTGAACCCGGACCTGTCTGCAGAGCTGGACCATCTACTCTCATCTCATTCTTTCATTCATCCGGAGCGTATATTGGAAGATTCATTTCTCAATACCCTCGGTTCTGTTGACATCCCTTCAAACGACGAAGGGCATGTCGGTTATTTGGATACAGGACATTTCATGGATCCAATACTTCCATGTGTGAGTCCTGTACAGGACTCTTTGGAAGAGAAACTTCGCCTGTGAGCCAGCTTTTTTGCGTTGCGCCTCCTTTTTCAACAAGGGAACACCATCCAGCCGAAAATTATTCCTCTCCAGAAGAATCCAATTTGGATTGACATTACCTCCCGTCAAGATCAATGCCTGGCGCTGGCGATGTATCTGGAAACGATGTGCATCCCGTATTGGTCCACATCTGTCTTCTATGGGGATACATGTTGGACTATTACGAACGACACAATACGTGGACGTATGCTGTGGCCAAGATTCCGATGAAGTAGCCCAGATGCGCCTTGTCCTTGGATCTCTCAACGGGCTCTCTGGGCCTACTCCTGACCCAGTCACCACGCTGTTCGCGTATATAAGTCTTTCCCTATATTATTTCCACAAAAGCGACGTCGATCGGGCCAAGAATTCCTAGCTATAGCCTGCAACGCAATACTGAAGCACGACCTCGATTTGAAAGCTGTAGCCAATGCTACTCCTTCCGAAAGCGAACTCCAGGGAATACTATCTATCGATCCCTTGAGCGACTCCGACCAATTGCGCGCAGCGTTCTCGCACTTTATATACACTGCATTGGCTGCTCAGGTAGTTTTGACTACGCCCTCGGTGATTGACGCTCGGTTGAATGACAAATTCAACCTTTTGATGGTACGCACCGGTAATGGTTTCTCTTTGCGTATTATCTCTAATGTATATGTAGAAAACACACGTCAACTCTAACCTGGACGTGAACTTTCTGCGAGCTAAGAGTCTCCGACTGTTGACACAAACTCGTTGTTTGACTGCAAAGTGGCCACATAATGGTAGCACTTTTGCTGGAACTTCAATTCCCTTACTAAACATTTTAGGCGTCGAAACTCCACCTATCTCATGGTTCGAAGACTATTGGAAGTTAGTTGAGAACCTCAACAGACATCTCGGGGTCCTAAGCCCACTCGCTCTCCGCGTATCTTTCATCACGGACGCGCATACCGTCGAACTCTGCCTTAAGCTCTCCTCCATCATGGCCCTTGCAGCCCTGGCCGATCTCCACGGCATATTCGCACCGTCCCACGTTGAGTCTTCCAGACGATACCGCGACACAGTTGTGGAGATCGTGAGCATGTCGAGTACGTTCTCCATGGACGACTGTCGTCATCTCGACCCCATTCTCGCGGTCAGTGGAGTCCTTCTAATCATATCACCTTTCGTCTCATGGAACGTCCAGCTCTGCTGGTCTATCGCGACCAAGCGGATTCTCGCTAACCAGGTGGTTTATGACAACCAGGATTCCATTATCAAGGCGATCCGAACGTGCAACGACAATCTCAGGCAGGCTTTGCCTTTTGTCATGGATTTCGAATCCAGCACCTTTCTGTCTGTGTGATTTGGTCATACCATTTCGGCTATGCCATACTGTACGGGCTGTATGTAGGCGACGGTCACGGTCCCGGAGCCCAGGGGCTCGTCGCGTCGCCTATGTTGAGGCTGTCCGGAGCTGCTTTACGCTAGATTAGATGGACAGGTCACGGAGGGGTCGGGTCGCATCGCCCCACCGTGTCATTGGGTAAAATGTAACTGAATTTTCCAGGAATATTAGTTCAAAGATTCTTCATGATTGACTATTGCAATCTCGTTCCCTGGATTTTCCGCCTTAAGCTTCTCTGAAGCGCTGGAGCGCCAGCATTCGAGTCAGCGAACTTTGTTGATACCCGTCGCCAATGTGTCGGCCAAATTGGCGACGGTCCAGTCACTGAGGCCTCGTCGCGCCAACGGTCGGTCGACTGCATACAAGTCCGTACAGTAGCAGTACTGTATATCTTTACACCTATAATAGACGTGTTATAGAACATAGAGAAGTAGATTCCGCACCTGAAGCGCGCAAGGTACAGAATACAAGATAGTAATGTATGCATGGGGATAGAAAAACACCGGCCGGAGACACGAGACAGAGGAGGAAATACACATGTATGTAGAACAGACGCGACGCAGACGATCAGAGCTCGTCGTCCGTGACTTCCTCACCCCGCTTCTTCCGTGCCATGCGCTCCTTCTTGAGCTGGAGGAGGAAGGCGTCAAATCAGCTTGGGCATTGACAAGCAGGTGACAGGGACAAACCTTGCGCGCATCGGAAGCCGAGATCTTCTTCGCCTTCTTGACCTCGATCTTGTTCCCCATGGCATCGTACTGGACCTCTTCCTCGCCGTCCGCTTTGTCGATGCGAGGGCCGGAGCCCTGGCCCTCGACCCAGTTGTGCCCGGACGCCTCGAGCCGTCCGTCGGCGCATTGCCCAGACTCTGTGTATCGGTGAGCCCTCGCAAGCACGCAGATACAGAAGCAACTCACTCAGAGCAGATAGACTCCGAGAAGTCACGGTTGTGGGTGATGACGAGCACACCACCCTCGAAGACCTTGGCGCCTGCGATGAGGGCCGCGAGCGACTCACGATCGAGGTAGTCTGTCGGATTGCAGATGAGCTTAATCTGCAGCGTGAGCTCCAGAAGGAAAACTCACTGGTGGTTCATCAAGACACATGATGTGCGGCCGGCGCCACGTCGCAGCGCCGAGGACGATCTTGACCTTTGTCCACCGGACAAACCGCGCATAGTGTTGTGAGAGACGAACTCGCCTCGAGACCGAAGTCCGCCATGTGCTTCTCATCTCGCGACGGACAAGGAGCGCAGTAGACCAAGCGCTGTGCCTCACGGGTGTCGACCTCGATGACTTTCTGCAGCACCAGTTAGCGCGCTGAACAACGGAGAAGGATATTAGGACTGACCTTCTCAAAACCACGCTGATGAGGTCGTCACGAGGCAGCCAGATGTTCTCGACGAGCTGAGACCCTTGAACGGACCTCGTACTCGTATGACTGCTTGAGCTTCTTGCGGAAAGAATCTCGTCAATGAGGCGCTTCTGGCCCTCGATGGTGATGGCAGCACCGTCCTTCATCTTCTGCGCCCCTCCTCGCTGATGATACGGGTCGCCTTCGACATCTCCTCCAGATCCTCACCGGTCTGGTAACGCCACAGCATGTACTCGAGCGGCGTCTTGTCAAGGTGCTTGTCGATGTGGTGGAACGCATGCTGCGCGACGTAACCGATGACAAGGTTGGGGTGCCTCCAAATTTCGCCGCCCTTGTTCTGCTCCATGTCGCCAATAAGAAGCGCCTGACGAGTGTACTCTTGCCGGATCCGTTCGGCGAGGATAGCGACACGAGAGAGAGGAGAGCGAGACTTGGAGAGTGATGTCGTAGAGCTGCTGCACGGGCTGCGACGGGTACTGGAAGCCGACTTTGCGCATCTTGAGGAGCGACTTCTCCTTGGTCTTGACACCTTCCAAGAGAGGCGGGTCGGGGAGCTTGAAACGGTAGTCCTCGGCCGCCTCGAGCGTGTAGTACGACTTGGCCTCGGGCACCTGCTGAACGAATTTCTCAAGGTTGCCACGGTAACGGCGCAGCTTGAAGCGGTTGAGGTGGAGCACGTCCGTGATCGTGTTGTTGAGGAAACCAGAGTCGTGCGAGACGATGACTGGGAAGCGTCTCAGAACAATGGAATGGATGGAGAAAACAAGAACGTACTCGACGTGCACGTCTTGAGGTTGGTAAGGTAATTCTCGAGCCATGCGACGTTGACAACGTCAAGATGGTTAGTAGGCTCGTCCAACAGGAGAATGTCCGCGCGGAAGAGCATGGCGCGGGCAAGAGCGAGCTTCATCTTCCAACACCAGACAGGCTGCCGATAGCCTGGGCCTGGCGCTCATCGGTGAAGCCGACGGATGCGAGGGTCTCGATGATCTCCTCCTTGGTGGCGAGAATACGCTTGTCGCTGACAATGAACTCCAAGACCGAGGTGTCCTCCTCGCTGCCGTCAATGTCGTGCTCGACGTAGAACGTCCTGACCTCGTCGGGTGACGGAAGCCCTCGACTTGACTAATCGGGGCATCAGCATCAAATCGAAAGGTATAAACAACTGGCTTACCCGTTGGTAATGGCACGCATGAGCGTCGACTTGCCGGTACCGTTCTTCCCGCAGAGACCGTAACGGTGGCCACGCTTGAGACGGAGCGTGGCAGTGTTGAGCAGAATCTTGGCACCGTAAGCAAGGGAGAATTGGCAGTTGCACAGATCCTCGCCCTCCTCCTCGTCATCGGCAGCAACCTCCTCTTCGTCATCCTCGCTAGCGGAACGAACGACCCACTCGCGGGTGACGGAGATGGGGTCAGGGGTAGCAGTGACGAACGCCAGGTACGGCGCAAGAGAGTCCCACTCAGGCACGTCAAAGTTCTTGAGGTTGACGAGGTTCGCGGCGAGGGATGACGCGTACATAGTGGAGACGTCAGCGACGGAAATCTCGCCACCCAGCTTCTTGTAGATGGCAACCAAGGAATGAGCGAGAGCACCTTCCTCGGCAACTTTGAGCGGGGGGAGATCCGACCCGTCACCGGTGGGGACTTCACCGACTTGACGGAGGGTGGCGATGGCCTTGGCAATGACGCCACGGGCTTCGGGGTCACCGATGGTGGTCTCAACCTTGATGAGACCGGGAGGAGCTTGGGGATGAAGGGGCGGACAGTAATGGGGGAGTCGACAAGCTTGGACATGTTGTCAATGATGCTGCGCGCGATAATGTGAGATCGGGAAACGCGAGGAAAAAAAGGAAGACGTACACCGCGACCTTGCGCTTCGTGGCCGTGAGTTTCTCATTGAGACCACGGGACAGCAGGGGAACCATTAGGGAAAGGGTAGGGGAATCTACTTCTGAAACGAATGTGGTGGCTGAGAGGAGGGCGATGGTTCCAGGGACCTCCTCAACAGGATTAATTAGAGCTTTGATAAGAGCCGGAATAAAGCGTTCTATGTCCTTGTTCGACACCAAGGCGGTGGCTTTCGTAAGCGAATCACGAGCTGCTTTCTTCACGTCGGCTTTGGTATCCCAGATGGCCTCAGCCAGGACGGGGACGATGTCGGGCATGAGACGAGCGGTCTGGAGGGAGCGCTGACCACGAGCTGGTTGAGCGCAATGAGCGAGCCTGTCTTAATCTGCCATTTGCCGGCAGTTTTGATTTCGTGAAGAAGGGCGGGGAGAATGAGGGCTGTTGCCCAAGGGTTCATGGCAGCGACATACTGGCGCACGGCCTCGACAGCCGCTGTCCGGACAGCAGGCATTTTGTCAGCGAAGGCCTCGAGGAGGGCAGCATAGATGCCCGAGTCGATGAACAACGGCTCGAGGGCTTTTATGGCGCCCTGCTTGGCAAGGGCGGTGACGGCGTCGGCAGCACCCTCACGGGCAGCAGGAGACTTTTTGTCGGCGAGAGCCTTGGCAATTTCAGGGGAGACGGCCTTGAGCGCAGCGGGGCCCTCTTTTTGAGCGAGAGCAACGAGCGTCGATGCAGAGGCGCCACGGATGGCTTTGTCAGCAACAAAAAGGCTGGGGACATCAAGCTCCTTGAGGGAGACGGGGGCGGGGGTGGCAGCGGGCATTTCTTTAATCTTGGTGGCCATCGTAAGATAGTCTATGGGCCGGGGAGGTCTACGAACCTTGAGAGATGAGATATCGGTAAGAGATGGGTCTATGTTATCGCAGACGAAGCTGAACGGACAAAGGACGCTCTATAGGCAATATCTAAGTGGCTGTAAAGCCTGGGACGGGTTTAGAGGCGGATTGCAGCGATTTTCAAGAGCATACCTCTAAAACGGAATGAAGGGAGAAGGGAAGAAACGCGGTGGCCGTGCGCGTTTTTTTCAAGCGGAGTTTAAAATCTGCACAGCCTGGTCAGGTGATGTGGGGTAGTAACCCTACCCCGCATTTCCGCGATGATCCTCCCTAACCCCTTTGACGTGTCTTCTGGCAGTGTCTTTCAGCTGAGTTTCAGCTGTATCGGCTGCATCAACAGGCAGAGATGCTTCCGCGCCCTAGGTTGATTCCCTGAGGACCAGTAAATTCGGAGCTACGCTGTGAATCCGAGAAGTACTTAGTAGGAGCGGTTAGTACTAGGTCCTTACTAGTCTCGGTCAAGAGATATGACATGATACATCCGTGCCAACGCGGATTACCGGCTTTCGCGCATCCTGCTCGTTTGCACCGCTTCTCACTGTGAAAGCCGAACTTATAGGAAGGACGTTCCTTCGCCTCAGATAGTCGAAGCCTTGCTCCGCTGGCATCGATGTATGATAAGCCTCGGATCCCGGTGGCATGCTCGAATTCAGGCCTGCTTGTACCTGTCTGAATTTGACACGTTGTTCGTCGACAACCATTCTGGACACTAACTGTACCGGCCTGGAGTTGTGTCTGGTCCGAGCTTCTCCGATTCAGACTTGCCGGCCGTCATTCTACTAGTTCCGGGTCTAAATAGGTCTAAATCAGTAACCTGCCCTAAATCATCAGACCGTTGCCAAGCTCTGCAATCTTTCAGCGGCTGCAAAATAAAGTGTCGTACTTATATCGACGTTCAACTCGGGGCTCGGG
>QVIE01000698.1:0-11664 GCA_013387415.1 Panellus pusillus | reverse complement strand
TCACCAACGTCGCGTCCCCTGCGTCGCGCAACTTTGAGGCCAAGTTCTTTGACGGGACGGCGAACCCGTATCTCGCATTTGCGGCGATGTGCGCTGGCGGGCTGATTGGCTTGCGGAAGATGATGTCGCTGGAGATGCAGGATTGCGGAGAGGGCAGCGCATCGGAGCTGACGGAGGTCGAGCGTCAGGCCCTCGGTATCACAAAGCGGATGCCGTTTAGCATCGAAGAGGCGCGGAGGAATTGAACGAGATGACGCGCTGTGTGAGGTGTTGGGTATGGACTTTGTGGAGAAGTATCTTGCTGTTAACAAGGTGTGTCCATGTTAAAACTTTTCTTTGCACGGGCTCATTCTGTTCAGACTCTTGAAGCCGTGTCGGAGCAGGGAGATGAAGCGCAGCAGTTGTTGCGGTTGGTCCAATCGTATTGAGAACGCGTAGAGGTTTCGACTATAGAGGTGCGTACTCATGTATGTAGTAGTGTATAACACTGAATGGGACAAAAGCCAGAGATGAGGCCGGTTGGCGTAGAGGCGGGGTGATAACATGGTAATGCGCCTGACCTCTCGAAGTGATATACCTCTCAACATCAAACTCACAGAAAGCCCGCCTGAAGCGCAGATATGGTACTGAATGAGATATTAATGCTACAGTAAGAGTCCAGGTACAAGATGTGCTACATATGTGCAAGTTAACCTAATAACAAGAACCGAAACACCAAGTTAGACAAGAGTCAGACCCTCTGATGTTTTTTGCATCTCTCGAGACATCCTGTCAGCAATTTCAAACGAAATCCTAGCCGTATCTTTAGATGTTAACTCCCGGACATTCACGGTCAGACTGCCTGATGTCCATCTCGGCATATCGTCGTCTGTCTCCGTCGCAGCAAGAAGTGGTAATTCGATATCTGTAGGTTTCAATTCAGTTCCACTATGTCGCTGCGCAATATATCAAGTAAACGCACTCGTCACGAATGTATTGCCGCCTTGCATTTTTAACAGTTCGCTTAGAGGATACGGTTTCGTTACGGCTAGCCTGGTCGTGTTTCGTTTAGGCCAGATAGAACGCCGCTTGACCTCGAAGGTAACTTCCGAGGTCTCGCTGATCCTCGTTCTATGGAATTTTTGTCAGTTATTCGAACTTTTCACGTTGATGGTTCAACCCACGGCGTCAGATTTTGTTGCCAGCTAAGGTTCTTTTGGCTTTTGACGAGGCTCGTCTTTAGCCGATCCTTGCCGTCTTTTACTTTCACGCTAACATATGCCTTCTTGGCGTGTTTGGACAAAGGAAGAGAAGTAGCACCGTCGACTAGAAATCGTGAGAATGAGACCATGATCGATCAAAGCCAACTTCAAGTCACGCACTGTGGAATTGTATGCGCTTGAAGCTGAGCTTTCCAACAGTGTCCGCCATGTGAGCCATGCGAGAGGGGGGAGGTCGAGGGAGTGGATGAGGGGAAGGGAATTGCGTGCTAAGCAGCTGACCATAGACGCGGAGTCCCTGTGTTTAAATACCCGTAAAGGATTCAGAAGCTGTGCGATGGCTCGCCGGAAGCAACATTAACAGCTTTACGGATCTCACCGCGAAACCGTGCCGTGTAAATTTACCGTACCTTACACCGCGACAGTTCTTCCGCTGAGTCTTGACTCCTCCGTGTCCGGGTGTGCCGTGCTGTGCAACATAGTACAGTGCTAAGGATGGTTCATAGCATGCGGTTGAACGCGTGCCCCTCTACTGAGTCGCGTTGTATCCAGCTGCAGTCAATCAGAATCAGAGCGTGAAGCTGGCTGTAGAATGATTTGACGGATCGATATCCGGAGCGCTTGGGAATTACGGCGGAGAGAGATGCGGGGCCCGTCCTGGCCCGTCTGCGGCGTCGGCCCTTTGTCATCGAAGTCATCGAGACTCCCCCGGTGATTCAAGTTTGATTCCAAGCAAGTTTCAAGGGCAGCAGCGATCATGAATGCAGCATGAAGGTCGAATTTCATCTTGCTTCAAGTTGGCGGCACGCACCCTTCGATATCGATGCAACAGTCCTGCTTTTTTTTCCACAGATTCACCCAGATTTCCTGCACGGCCTTCGAGCTGCTGCGCCGCGAACGTATAAGTGAGCAGTGAGCACGAAAGGGTCTCAGGCTGTGAGCTGCGGATATCTTGCCGGCTTCCGAGACTCGGACGTGTTGCTCAGGTGGACTTTCTGTCAGCACAAGCAGGCGAAGAAGAATCTAAGTTTAAGAGCGCATCCGACGATGATCGCCAGGACCAAACGATCTTCGCTCTGGTTCTTGTCTCATTCAATGCTATTATTACTACACACATCGGTACGAGAGTGTGTATGGATTTGAATAAGGCCAGATAGACCTTGTAATTTCGACCCTACCCGCCGATCGAAAATGCGTTCAGTAGTCTAATACGATTTGACCAACCGCACCGACAGCTGTGCTGCATCTCCCTGCCCCCGGTCGAAAATGCGTTCAGTACTCTAATACGATTTGACCAACCGCACCGACAGCTGTGCTGCATCTCCCTGCCCCAGGTCTAAACACAATTATCCCGTGCGAAGAAAACAGCCGAATGAGCATGTTAACAGCAACTTACTTCTCCACAACACCTGAATCATACAGCACATTGTCCCCTCCAAATTCCTGTGCGCCTCTTCGGTGCTCAACGGCATTCGCTTGTTAACTCCACGAGCCTGGCGCTCCGTCTCCGTCATCTCCGCCACGCTCCGCTCCTCGCATCCGCGCATCTCCGTCGACATCATCCCCTCCGAATTAACCCAACAAGCCCGCCGCGCACACGGCCGTCAGCGCCAATACGGAGTCGCCGTTCCGTCGATGAACCTCGCTTCAGAGTTACGCGACGCAGGCGGCGACATTCGTGATCCTGAGCGACGTCTCGCGGTTGTCGGTCCCAAAGCACACGTACATTCCGCCGCTGAACACGCCGGCCTGCACGCGCTGGTTCGACGCCGCTGTGGGGAGGGTGAGCGCCGCGATGGCGGGCAGGTGCCCGAGCATGCCTGCGAGGAGAGGCGGCCACCGACTTTAGCCTCGGACTGAGAATGGACGGACATGTGCGCGTGCACACCGGACCCTATCAACTTCAAGTCGGCGAGCGGCCACGGGGGCGAAGGTCGCGTGGAGGCCGTGCTTGCCGGCGGCCCGGACGATTATCTCGCGGGTGTAGAACAGGACGTCCGCGGCATCTAGTGGGGCGAGTTGGGTGGTAACATCTTCGTATTGGCCCGGCGCGGATTCGGCATGGTATACTTGGAGTGCGATTCCAGCCGCTTGGATGATGTGGGCGATCTCTGCGAGGATGACAGATTCGATGTAGCCGGCGAGGAGGCCGGCGGATGTGGACTATTCGTGGATGTTTTCACCGGCTTCATAGGTTCGACGCCGACAAGGAACCCGGTGCCGTAGTTGCGTTTTGCTTCTCTGGAACTTAATCAGGGCCATGGAAAATTAGTACTCAGAGTACGTACCGTACGATTAATTGTCGCAAAAGCGTGCGGGAACACATGTTCACAGCGATGGAGGGTTTCCCATCCGCACCTTCGATACCTGCCTTTTCTTAGATTTTACGAAAGACCGCCATATGACCGGGGGCAAAAGGGTACGGTCGCAGAGGCGCAGCCTCAATTGCGTACAGATATTCGCCGATGGGTTTGAAACCTGGAACTACCGCAAGGTCGAGTACCACTTTCGCGATATTGACGCGGGGACGGTTAGAGTTGAGAAAAGCTTTTCAATTTTGACTGGGAGGAGGCGGCAGAGCCACACGTTCGTGTAGTCTAGCCAGTATGTGCGCACGTACACTGGGAACACGCTATTGAGATGGAAGGCTATTGAACTGGACGCACATACGCTGGGATCGTCGGCCACATTATCCGTGCCAGAGACGTCAACGTTTTTTAGGCGTATAAACAACTCTGTGCGATTGGAGAACGACTCGCAGGCAGATATGCAGAACTTCATGATGTGAGTGGTTATGATCATCGGAACAAACAAGCAATTTCAGAAAATGTACAGTGCGACAGACAGAGTAAAGAGCGTGAACATCGGAATGCAATATGTGGAGGAGGTGAGTAACAACGAAGAAAAGGACCAATTGTAGTATATGCAAATCAATTCGCGAAGCGTAGTGCAAGTATCTGCTCTGGGTGCGGTGAACCGACTGACAGCGCGAAGGCCTTTCGATCTCAGCGGCGGTGGGCTTCTGGCGAACAAACGTGTCCTGTCCAATGTTTGTCGCACTCCAGAGGTTCTCCGGAGTCAAACCCGAAGTCAGCAACCATTGGGTGACGATCCTCTCAGGACTTTCGCCCGCGCTGTCAAAGTGTTGGCCGCTCCAAGTCGTGGCAGAATTCACGCTTTTGTTATCATTGCGCCACGCCACCGTCCAACCGACAGCGATGCCGGCGCCCGATGCCGGCGCCGTGAAAAACCGCCCGGCCAAAGTATAGGGACCGTCAGCTTGCCCGACGAGGGAGATGTAAGTCCCGGAGAGACTACCGTCGTCTTTTGCGTCTACCGTCAACGTCGAGCCGAGTTGGTTGTACCAGACACCGGAGAGCTTTTTATCATTGGCGATTTCAGTCATGATCACTTGCCTAGCGTCGCGGGACGTTTGGTTGTAAGGCTGGAGGGCACAAGTGGATAAAGACTCACCGCCCGCTTCGGTATTGCTCCAGTGAGCGTAGCTGGTCTGGGTGCTATCAGTACTGGAGCCCTTTATATACCATGTACACCTCAGCATTATATGGAAATGGTCGTCGGTCGAGTCGTTGGTCCGAACTTCGATTCAGAGCCGTTGTGTGGCTGCCCCTAGAGTGACAGGGAGAATCCTGGCAGAACGAATCATTGAGTTCCATCCGATGGCGCAAGGGTGGATTGACCATAGAACCACAGCCATGCGGGGAGAAAGCGGGGGTGACGCCACAAAATCTAGTTGAGGAACTGAAAGGTGCGAGACGTATGAATGACGGTGATTCATTGTTCATCCAACTGGACTGTAAATACTTTCTGCGGCATCTACTCTTTTCAAAAATTTTCAAGCGCTCGAGTCCGACCTTGCTGTTGATAGACTTACCTTTCTAGTCAAACACGACGACACGAACGCCCTAGAGCCATGTGGAACAAAGTATTTCTTAAGCGCGGAAATATGCGAGCTTGAAAGTGGGCAGCGGCTCACGTCACTATCGATTTCCCGGATACATACATAGACTGACAGATGTCGAGAGGTTTGAGGTCCGGAGCGCATTAGACGATGAGGTGCGGTAGCGCCATAAGTGAGTCCGCTGCTGGTTTTTGAGAAGCGCCGAGACAAAGATAGCAAAAGTTTAAATGCGTCGATTGTACAGTATTGAACTACGCAATGTGTCTGTGCGCGAGGCAGGGGAAGGGAACCAGCGAGGAATCAAGGTCAGTGCAATAGAAATGGAAAATGGCAGAAGCTTTGGCAGGCAACTTTTTCCTGCTATTGCCTCGAGTCGCGTAAACCTGAACTAGAACAAGCGCTCCTTGTTCCTGGGTTGCGGGGATAGTTCGTTGCCTCGTCCGTTGTGGACTTAAGGCGGATGAGTGTATATTCCAGGTCGGTCGATATCCATATCCACGCAACCGAACAGGCCCTCAGGCGTGCGTGTGGAGATGATGAGGCGAGATATATGTGTACGCGGAATAGAGCGTCTACAAACGTTCGAATATTGCTGGAAGTTCTGCACTCCGGTCTTGTCGTAGTTCGAATGGAAAGGGCAGTGTTTGCAATTCTTTGTTATTGCGTCCGAAGAAGGCAATTTCTCTTGCCCATCGCACTGGGTCATTTTTACCTGCACGCGCTGGTACGACGCCGCTGTGGGAGTATGGGCGCCGCAATGACGGGCAGGCGTTCGAGCACGCCTGCGAGGAACGCCGTCTCGTGCGAGGAGAGGTGGCCGCCGACTTTCGCCTCGTACTGAGGGTGGACGGAAATGTGCGCATGCACACCGGATCTTATCAAGTCGGCGAACGGCCGCGGGGCGAAGGTCGTGTGGAGGCCGTGCTTGCCGGCGACCCGTACGATTATCTCGCGGTTGTAGAACAGGGCGCCGGCGGCATCTAGTGGGGAGAGTAGGGTGGTAACAACTTCGTATTGGCCAGGCGCGGATTCGGCATGGTATACTTCGAGTGCGATCCCAGCCGCTTGGATGATGTGGGCGATCTCTTCGAGGACCGATGGAGCCGGCGAGGAGGAGGCCGGCGGATGTGGATTATTTGTGGATGTTCACAACGTTCACCGGCTCCGTGGCTTCGACGCGTTTGAGTAAGATGAACTTCGTTTCGACGCCGACAAGGAACCCGGTGCCGTGGTTGCATTTTGCTTCTCTGGTAATTAGATGAGCCGCGGAAAACTAGTACTCAGAGTACGAACTGTAGGATTCGTCGCAAAAGCGTCAGGGGACACCACTTCACAGCAATGGAGGGTTTCCCATCCGCACCTTCAGTACCCACCTTTTCTTCGAACTTACCAAAGACCGCCGTATGACCAGGGGGAAAGGGCGCGGTCGCGGATTCGCAGCCTCAATTGCGGACAGATATTCGCCGCTGGGCTTGCCACCTGGAACTACCGCAAGGCCCGCCATTCCCAGTGCCACTTTTGCGATATCGTCGTGGGGATAATTCGAGTTGAAGAGAGCTTGAAAAAATTTGACTGGGAGGATGCGGCAGCGCTGCGCGCAGCGCGTTCGCGTAGTCTAGCCAGTATATGCGCACGTAGGCTTGGAATTGAGATGAAAGCTATCATCAGTTAAACTTTACGCATATACACTGGGATTGTTGAGATTGGCTACATTATCCGTGCCAACGACGTTTTGAGGCGTATACTGTACTATTTCGACCGTTTGTTCACTGGCTGTCACCCGTCACCATGAAAGTTCACTGGATAAGATCTTCATTTCTCGGCAATCACGCATCAATTACCATATATGGTAATCCGGCGCTAGCCGGGCCGAAAATTTTGACGTTTTTTAGCCTAATTGGGACGAAAATAGTCAATGTCACCGTCACCAGGCTAAAATTATTCATTTCACAAGCCTCCGTCACCCGTCACGTGAACAAACGGTCGAAATAGTACAGTAGACAATTCCGCGCGTATAATCCATAGTAGAACAAGCAACTCGACGGATTCATCGATATCGGACGTTAGCCACCAGAAGCGTGCTGCATATGCGGGGTATGAAGGCCGTAACAAGGACTGGATAGAAGCACGTCTCGAGAGATGCAGAAATCTAGTGCAATGTTGTATTTCGTTGTCCCGCCGGATCACCAAAATCACACCGCCACCTGATTATCCCGTTCGACTCGGACCTTCACTGCAGCGCTCAGCTTCCTTAAGCTTCAACACTAACAGCAAGATCCTTCAATTATAAGTACTCAAAACGTCGAAAAACAGCTATGTCGAAAGCCCTTGTCGGACAAATCTGAGCGGCTAGACTGCCGAATGTTGTGCTGTACATATTCATTTCAAGCCACCAATATTGTTCTGGATTTCCCCGTCGCGGTACCTCTCGCCAACAAGCTATTGGTCAGATACGATATCTTGTCAGTCGGAACGTGGGCTGCTCGCCACTGCCGAACCGATATCGATTTCCTTCACGTGTGCCGAACGTTGGACTAAACGACGATGAACGTTGGTCAAAATCCTTCGTTTGTGCTCCTGTCCCCGCCGGCCGCTTCGCGTTCGTGGTGCTTCGCGCTTCCGGTCGGATCTATATGCCTCCATTTCAAAAGTGCTTGAGGGCTGCCCGTTATCTCCGAGACCGCCTGCCATGGACGACCTCTGCCCGCGTCCGACGCGCCGTCGCAGAATGTCTGCGCCCCCGCCCCGCCCGAATCCGACGCGTCGGTCGTCCTCTGGGCCTCTCCCGTTGTCCTTGGAGGCTCTCGACTTGTCTACAGCATCACCCGCGCAAACCCTTGCGTTCTTGCGCTTCTTGGTCTTGTCTTATCTCGCTGACTTGGAGCGGAGGATATCTTCGTTCCAGTCCGCGGACTGGGCTGGTTCGGCTATGGACATGCTGCACTCCATTCGCGCCGATGTGCACTCTCATCTCCCCGACCTGGAAGCTGCTCTACCCGACTATGATACCAAGTCACTTGTACAAGAGGTCGATTTTTCGCGCCCATTATCCTTTGCGCCGACGCTGTCCACGAGATTGCGCAATCTGCACACGCACATTGCATCCCGCGACCTGCACTTCTTCTCTGCACCCCTCGAGTCCTTCCTTGTAGACGTAGACACATTCCTCGCCGAACTCCCAATCTTTCCATCTATCACCCTTCCTTTCCCCGCTTCGGGCCCCTGCGAGCCAGAAGAGGAAGAAGCCGCTGCCGTCGCCCGCGCACTCGTGCTCTCCGCCAACGGCGCCCGCCTCATCACCTACGACGACCTCCCTTGCGCATGGAAGAACAACGCCTTTGTAATCACCGGCTACCGCTTTGTACCCCTCCGCCGGTGGTATGCACTCGTCTCCTCGATATTCGAGCTGCACAACGAGACCCTCAACATCCACACGCACTTGATCCCGCTCGTCCTCTGGGGCACAGCGTTCGTGAGCGCGTTATTCCCCGTGCCCCTCGCGGCGCTCGAGCACCCGGCATTGGCGCCGCTCGCGTGGCTCGTCATGCCCCTTTCTTTCATCGACACCTGGCTGTCGCCGGACGCGAAGACCACGATGTCGCCGTGGTACCCCTCCCCACCCGATTTTGCGGAGTCCCTGTTCACTGTCTTCGCGCTCGGCTGTCTGGCAAGCAGCACGCTGTGGCACACGATGGCGGGCTGCGCGCACCGCGGTGCGATGGATTTTTGCGCTAGGGTGGATTATGTTGGGATTTCTTGGTGCGTTTTCGCTGTTACACAGATTCATGTTGCTGAGTGAGTACATGATATATGTATAGGCTGATAGCGACGACAGTTGCGTCGGTTATCCACCATGGGTACGCGTGCGCGGAGGCGCCCTCCTGGAATACATCGTCTGCGTCCGCGTCCGCCTCTTCAAGTGTTCCAATGCACCTCCAAGCCGGCGCCCCATTCTACTTGCCCGTCGACGCTGTGTCAGGCGAGAACCCCATGTTCTCCCTTCTCGCGCCCTCCGTCCTACGCCTCTCCACCTCCCTCGCCGAAAGCATCTCGTACCATCCCTTCGGCGCAGCGTGCCTCCTGCTCTGCATCGCGTCGGGCCTCAGTGGGCATGTGTTGGCGTTTTGCGATTGGTTTAATCGGGTGGAGAATCGGGTGCGTTTTTGTCTTTATCTTTATTCCCTTCAGAACTTCTTTCTTCATCTCTGGTATAAATAAGTCAACTTTGGCTGACCGAACCTCACCGAAATCGCAGCTCTGGCGCCTCACATTCTTCTTCGCCCTCTCCCTCTCGGCGTTCGCGCCCGTCGCGGGGCTCGTCGCGTTGCAAGGGTGGGAGGCCGCGCGTCGCTTCGTCGGTGCGTTGCCTTTTCAGTCCTCTTATTTGCTAAAGCTGACCGGCCCGTACTACGCGCAGCTCCCATCGCGCCCTCGCTCTTATACTACATAATCGGCATCTTCATCTACGCGACGCAGATCCCGGAGCGCTGGATTGGCGGCGGCGGGTGGGCCGGGAGAGTGCGCGATTGGTGTGGGGGCGGTACGTCTTCCTTCCGATCCTGCTTCTTTTGTTGTTTCTCGGAGGAGCCGCTGGAACCCGATTCAATTTATATGTAGGCTCGCACGCGCTGTGGCACGCATTCATCGTGCTCGCGATGCGCGCGCACCGGGATGGGCTCGCGAGATGAGGGCCGTGGCGGAGATGGGCGGGTGTGCGATCGGTTACTAACGAGCATAGATAATGATATCATGACTTTTTTTGACTGGGATGTAGATCTAGAGCAGATTGTAAGTTGTAAGTAAGTAGACTGAACGACTGTAACGGATCATGTTTGTTGCTGTTTCGCTACATCGGGGTCGAGCTTCTCGTAATGAGACGACCACTACATAACATAATTAGCGATCGAGTCTTGAGCTAAACAAGCTCGTTGATGTCCCCTGAGGTTTTACCCTACAAATTTCGCAAGCCCCAGGTCAACCGACTATCCGAATCAGACGTTAGGTCTTCCACGATGAGCACATGGCGGGCACGGGAACTCGCCCTCCAGGCGCCACTCCAGACTGGGCTCCAGTTCACGCTGGCCTTGGAAATTCCTCTACAAAATCCGGCCCCAAACGCGCGAAGATTGCCTGTAGCTCGTGGTACGGGTCCCACAGTGGTCCAGCTCCGCGACGAACTTCAGCAGGGCATCGATGGGTTTTCGCAAGTCTGGACGGCTGTGTGCGTCGACGGGCCCGAAACATGTCTGGTTTTGAAGATATCCAGCCCTCTATCTGTCGTGGGTTACCTGAGCATCACTTGGATGAACACTACGAACCGTGGGACCTTGCGCATAATGAAGCTTGGGTCTATCGACATCTTCCGCATCATCAGGGTCTCTTAATCCCGTACTTTTTCGGCTTTCGACGGTCAGTGAATCATCTCGGCACCTGTTCCTGGGTTCATTTGTTTCCAGATGGTCACCCCTTGCGGGGAGGAGGCCTGGGTCCTTGTTTTGGAATTCATCCCCGGCCTAACTTTCGACGGTGTTGCCGATTCTGCGTCCATACCAGACATCCGAGACTTCGTGCGCCCCCTTTAATCCTTGCTTCTCGGATCTGACTCGGAACAAACCAGTGTGCTCTGGGCGTCGATGCCGTGCTAGAATTCATCCGTGGTGGCTGGACTCTCCGTGATATACGGCCTCCCAATTTCATTCTAACAGGCGCCCCCGGTGCACGGGCGGCAGTCATCATCGACCTCTTCCTTTCCGAGCCCTTGAAATCAAGTGCTGACAGAGAATCCATTGCCATCATGGATGCGCGGAATTTCTTTTTCAGTTTCATCTTTTTGCGTGCGTGATGTTGACAATGGCCTATACAACTGGGCTCAGAGAATCTGCCCCGTTTCGTCTGGGCATCTCCTTCTCCCCCGGTTCTGGCGATGAAGAAGAGCAGGCGGTCGATTCGGAAAGTGTTAGGTCGGATATGGCGTAATCATGGTGTTGAAGCTTGTGCATCATGTAGAATATGCTTTCTTCGGATGATACTCAACATCGCTATATTGATACTTCACGTGGTCGACTCGAAACCTTTAGTCGCCATCCACCTCACGGACGCCATGATAGCTGCGGGGGACATAAGCGTTTTTTTGGGCGTCAGCAAGCTCTTCACTATCAAAGCTGTCCTGAGCGCGTGGGCACCCGCAAGGAAGGCGATCCTGTTGGTGTACTACTGATGACCCGTAACGGAGTGGACCACTTGGCAGTTGCAAGGCGAGCCTTTGTTTGTTCTGCTTCCATCGGTGTAGTAGCTGGTTGTATTGATGAGACAACCCCGGAAACGTCGTGGACGCATTCTGTTTTGAGGAGGGTGGCATGGCCCAAACCCATTAATACCGTAATGCCAATGGGAGTTCTCAAGTTACAGCTTGTCTTTTCTGATTTTAGATATTTGACGACTCCTTTGGGGCGGGTGACAATTGCGCTCTCGTGGAAATATCAGATTTAGTTTAGGTTATTATCTATGTGAACTCAAGAGCGCATCGACTAATTGCCACCGTCC